>JAWLRI010000078.1:411931-511912 GCA_034781795.1 Crypturellus tataupa
GGCGGGGGCACGCGAGGCTCTGCCCCTCCGCCCGCGCCATTATTATTTATCGTTATCATTATTGTTATTGTCGTTGTTACTCGTCCCCCTCCAGCCCCGTTTCAGGCTCCCGCCTCGGCGCCCCGGCTGCTGTCACACACAAAGTACCTGCTTTGTGCGCGGCCGGCAGCGCCCACCCTCGGGAATCGCCATGTTCCGAGCGGGAATAACTCGGGAAAAGGGCACGGCCGGGGGGGGAAGCGCCAGCCGGGGCTCCCGCGGGGGCTCCCGCGGGGACGGGCCCTCGCCCCGACGGCGGGTGCGAGCGCCCCAAACGCCGTTTCCGTGGGTAGGAAATTCGTGCCCTCGGGAAGGAGTGGGAAGGAAGGGGTATTTCCCCGTTTAAAACATTCTAAACCCTGGAAAGGTGGCGAAAGGGAGGCCTCTTCCTTATTATTATTAATTATTATTATTTTAAACACTAACCTTATAGGTCCACAGACCTGGCATTTCTCCCCCAAGATTCCCAGGCTGTCCGGGTTAAGAGAAAAGGAAATGGGGACAGAAATCCCAGTGCATCCCAGAGCTACTAAAAGCACTTCAGGCTAAAGGCAGAGCCCTCCTTTTTTTTCTTCTTTTTTTTTCCTGCCCCCCCCCCCCCAATGACTCAGTTCTGTTTGGCCAAACTGCAGGAACTGAGCGAGCAGTGTGTGCGCCTGTGCTGTGTGGGGAATATAGGAATCTCCTGTAGCATCTGAAAAATGTTCTTCTCGGGGCTCTGATACCGCCTAGTTCCTGTCACAGACGTTGGGGAACGTCATGACACGCAAAGCGGTCAGCGAAGGCGAGTGGGAAGCGGCGCTGCGGGGCTCAGTAGACTCAGATAAGTTGTAGCCTAGGCCAAAGCAAAGAGAGCTGCCTCTGGGCTTCGCTCCCAGCATTTTCACTTTGGTATTTTGCTAGGAAAACTTTGACCTGTGGCCAAAAAAGAGCAGTTAAAAATAGTACAGTCACTCTGAAAAATGCATCAAGTTAATACTTAACCCTGGTAGTTTTTCGCACTCACTGCTTTTGTGCTGTCTTTTTTGTGTGTCATTTATTTATTTATTTTCCTCTCACCCTCACTGTTCTAGCTGTAGATTAGATACTCTTAAAACTGTTTATGATTATGAATAGAAGTTCTGACCTGCGGAACTGAGATTGATGGCAGCTTAGCACTTGGTTTTTATGTTTTGTAAGCTTACATTGTAGATCAGCTAATGTAATACGTTGGAAAAATTAACAAACCAAATAAGGGTACCAACTGGATAGTAAATGCATATTTTTGTAGTAAAGGTCATCACTTTGCTTTCTGTTCTCCCTCTGTATTGTCCAAATGGTCTAGCAGAAAGTGAAATGTAATTTTAATGAATCAAGCTTCCTAGTTTGTGCACTCTACATGCGTATATATGAAATAGTGACTGCTTCAGTTGTCTTCATTGGTCTGTGAAACTTGTAGTGAATTTCCTATAAAAGCCTTTTCTTCTGGGCTTTGGCTGCTTTGTGCTATTTGACATTAGTTCTCTGCTGACATTCTGATGAATATGATGAAAACGTATTCACTATTGCAAAATTCACTAATTCAGTAAAACAGCTCACATTTAGTGCAAATGATCGTTGGTGGAAATGTGTTTTCAGTTAAAAGTAGAAATACAGTGACAGAAAACAAGAGTCAGGGAAAAGGTCTTAAAGACTAGCTGGAATGCTACTATTTGATCCTCCAAAAATAACATAACCAAAACGAAAAATGTGGAATGGAATTCAAAATGGAATTCATTTCCTTACGCCGTGAAAAGTCATAAACAGCTGCATTTCTGCATTTTCTGTGCATGTTTTATTTTTGGGAAACTGTAAAAAAAGCAAAAAAGTAACTGTTAATCTGCAACATGTGGTGCAAATTGGAGAGAAGTGAAAAGCGGAGGTAATAAGCTGTCTTTCTCTAGATATCAATTCTAGTGCCTAGCGAAAGCTAAATTGTTCAGTGGTTATAAATGAGGAGATTGTACCGTGCCAGCCACCTCCATCTATTTCTTTAACAGGAGAATCTTTGGAACCGAATACGTTGATTGATTTCTTCACTCCCCATTAAGGCCCAGAAAGACCATTGATCTTCTAATCTGATCCTTGCTATATTGTATACTCTAACACTGGGCTGTCAAGCATAATAATGTATTTGGTTAAAATATATCTTCTGAAAAAGACATGTAGCCTCAATTCAAAGACATCAAGGGATGGAAGACTCACCACTTAGTTTGTTCTAGTGGTTAACGATTTAGACAATATTTTAAAGGTATAGATACTGAAATATGTGACATGATTCTAGCCTTCTTTTTTTCACTAAATTTAAAAAAGTGTTTCACAGTAGAAGATACTCTTATCATGAATATAACTCTATTTTGTTGCCTGAACTTGGTGGGTTTCTTCTGATTTTGAATTAAAGCGTGGAAGATGAGAGTATAGAACGGTATTACTCTGTTATTCGTTTCAGATTGGTAAAGTCATCTACAAAGGAAAGTGTGGGGGTGTTTTTTTGTTTTGTTTTGTTTGTTTGTTTCCCTACCTTTAGCATTTAGACATTCAGTCTCTCTCCTCCTTTTTTTTCAATGCATCGTGCTGAAAGCTAGGGTTAAGTTGCGAATGCTGTAATAAATAATTTCTTTTTTTCAAGTCATGTCTTGCTATGATAGTTCTGGTCATGTAATGTTGCATTAACTGATATGAAAAAAACATTTTACATTTAGATTGCACAGACCACTTTGTACAAGTACTGTATTCTTATAATCTACTGTTCTGCCAGATTATGTCATCTGCTAATTTTAAGAACAGTGACTTTTTTATATGTACTTAATGTATGTTGATCATAGTGTTAACCTTGGATGATCTATAAGAAACTTCCTATAAATATATTCTTGCTGAATAATTCCTAGCTGACAAGTATGTTTAAGAACAGCTTAACAGTTCTCAAATACATTTAAAGTTTTAATTCTTTTGCATATATACTTTATCTACAGTGTTATCTTGAGTTCCTTTGCATAGTATCAAATACATTTTCTTTCTGAGTGGATGGATGTTAGTGGAGCACTTTGGGCTCTAAACCTGAAGTGGATAGATCCTGTACGCTGTGCACATCTAACCTGGGCTTCCCCTTCCTTGCCTGGGTGTAGCTGTGTCACTGCAGCACGTGTTGGTCTCAACTTTAGGATTTCAATGCAATGGCAAAGAGCTCTGAGAAATCTTGTCACCCTCCTGGCCACGGTTGTCTCTTCAGTCCCTTTGTGGGAGATTGCAGCCGAATGCAGTTGGTGAGAGCAGAGAGCTCGTGGTCACACTGTCTTGCTCAGCACTTGCCAAGGGTTTCGACGTTAAGCCTAGGCCTTGGTGTCACCCTGAAGGTGTGGCGTGTTGACCCCTGAGGAAGGGAGCTTGTAGCTGTGAGTCTGTGAGCGGTGCTGGGGTGGCTGTGGGTGCTATGCTGGGCTCTGCCACAGACAGGCCCGAGAAATGGGGAGAGGAGCGGGAGCAGAGAGCCCTTGCCCCAGGACAGATGTGCCTCAGAGCTGTCCAAAACACTGACTCCCTACGTATTTCTCTGTTAAAATGAAGTGGATGAGTAAATTGTGGAGTTATGCTAGCTTGAACATGAATAGTGGAATGGGAAATGATGTCCAGCTAAGAACATACTTGCCTTCAGGACCCTGTACCATTACTCATGATGAAAAATGGTCCTTAGGTTCAGCTCTGGCTCTGGTCCTTTACTATCAGTAGATGCATCTGTCCATAGTAATCCCATCAACTGAATAGGCAGCAGCCTTATTCCAGCCCTGTTAAATTAGCAGCTCACAAAGCTGAGCTCTGTCAATACAGGCCCTCCAGGTCATCAGAGCTTATAGACAGGGATCACTCTGCAATATTGTGGCCGTACTACTTTATACTAGGTAGGCTTTTGGAGTGTTTCATATTTAGTATAAAGGTTATCTTTTTTTAATTTATTGACATGTAGTTTTGAATGAGTAAGACTAATCTACTCTGTTAAGTGGAACCATAAGGCACAGGGAGGAGCTGAAAATGCAGTAGTTAGCAGGTTCTGATTGGAAATCTTTTGCCCAGTAAGTAGTGGAAAGGCCAAATGATCTGGTGTTCTTGAAGTCTGTCTCGTGTTTCTTGTGCTGTCATTTCTCTTTTAGCTCTAGATTTTATTATTCCTGTCTTTAATCTGTGGTCTCGGATGATGTTCTGCAGAGGTGAAAAAGATGAACTTTAAAGAAAGGGTTGTCTTTTGTTCCTTGTTCTTTGGTGAAGAACAAGGATATATATATATATCCTTGCAGATATATATATATATATATATATATATATATATATATATATCACAGTTTAGCTAACTGGAGAGCAATTTTTGACAACTTTCCATGTTCTTATCTGTTTCATTACTCTGTAGAATTAAAGTATTTTGCTTGTAGTTTATAAAAGAAGAGTCCGTTTACTCAGCTTTGATGTTTGTAATGCCACATGTGAGAGAAGTAGGTAGATTTTAGCTTCAGAAAGAGTGATTGCTTACAGTATTTTACCTGTATTGATCGGATTGCACAAGTGGGGCACTGGTTTCCTTTCCTTGATCAGTGTCTGGGACAGTTCTCTTCTACTTTAAATATATGATAGAATGAAAAATCAGAAGCCTTTTCTAAATACTAGTAGCGTTTGTGTTAGTTGGGATACAAGTGGTGTTAAAAACTAAATATATTTTCAGGTTTTAGATAATGGAATAGCATTTAACTGTTGTCTTATATTGCAACCCATACCAAAACTCACCTAATTAAAAATAAAAAGTGCTACCACAGCAACCAGTGTCTGCAGCTGGCAGTTAATGATTTCTTGCCAAAGTGAGATCTGTAAAATGAGATGGTGTTTCTATCATTAACATGAGGAAGCTTAACATGAAGAAACTATCCAAGGAAACTTGGATTTTAGGATGAAGGTGAATGAAACTCAAGTAGAGTTGTAGAAAATGAAATTTTATATATATCTATACACATACACACATATATTTGCTTTTGGGGATTTATTTTGACTTTAAGATAGTTCCGTTATGCTAAAAACATTAAATATCTTTTTGTAACAAATTTATTCAAAGCATTTTTTTTTCTTGGTGTATAATTTAAGAACAAGAATACTACGTTTATTTTGGCAGCCTTTGTTAGTAATAACCCTTTTTAATGAGCCTTTCGCTATGTAAACAGAACAGGGAATATCATGCTCGGTTCCAAACTCATGCGTGCTGCCTGCAAGGCCTTTGCTGCAGTGCTGCAGATCTACAAATACTTCTGATAGCACCAGAAGCAGGTCACAGTCACATCCCAAAACTTCTAAGCTCCCTAGTGGAGGCAAAGGGCTAGCCTTATTTTGGAACATGGTATTAATGACCTGTTAGCAAAGCTTTAAGATACTGTGCCTAAAATGTTAGCATTGGCCACCACCTTATGTGAGAGGTGAAGTGTTGCCGTGGTTGGGAGACTGTGACTTGGAAATTTTGTCCACATTTCTCTAGGTGAGATATCTGTTTCAGTTGCTTTGTTTGATGTGAACTATTCTTTTTTTTTTTTTTTTTCCTTTCCTTTCTTTTCCCTTTTGTCTGTGCTATGGGTACAGCCACTAAGAAACTTGACTTTCTCTTCCCCCCCCCCCCCAACCCCCCTTTTATGAAGTATCATCGTGTTAAATTGGTTTGTTTTTTGTGAGGGGAAGGATGCACAGCTTTCTTCATCCGCCTGCCTTCCTGTTTACTCGCTGCCTCAGTTGTTGCATGAACTGGAAGATGGAAGATGTGAGAACGAAAAAAAAATTTAGCTGATGCATACAAATATTTTTTCATCAAATCTGTTTTTCATCAATTTAGTTTTACATAGAGCAATTTATCTAAGTCAAATCTTTTGCAAATGGTCCTCAGTTGTATATATCCTATTTTCTGCTTGCCTAAGTGGAGCTAATTGGGTTTTGTGCTACTTGACCACCAGAGACCTGTTGTTCATATGTGTTAGCAAAGGGGGACAGTTCAGATAAATACAAGGGTGGGACTCTGGAGGTTCCCAATTCTAATAGGGACTGATGCTGCATTTGGCAAATCTTTCTCAGTTTCCAACTTTATGAAATGGCGAGGATGAGACTTTTTTACTTCTTTTTCTTTTTCGTGAACTTGTGGTTAATATTTAGAGTGGGTTTGTCTGATACAGGGAAGGTGACCGAATGTGGAGTCAAACTCTAGAATCCTAGCTGTTGAGGATTCAGATGAATGGTCTGTTCTGAATCATGTCTGCTGATTTTTATTAGGCTGTACTTAAACTACAGAGCAACAGGCTCCTGCATACGAAATCAGGGCTAGGTTTGGATGAGCCACCTATATTTTACAATCTTTCTAACTTTTTCAGTGAGGAAATGGAGGTCACATGCACAAAAGGTTTGCAATCATGATGAGAGAAGAAAAGCTCATTTTCATGGAGTATACTTTATAATGTTTATAATTTTAAAACAAATAATACTGAACATGGCAATTATTGAACAAATCAATAGCAGGAGAAGATTTACCACTTTTTTCTGAGTGCTATTTAAAAATTAACTAAAATTTCAGTTACTATTTAAAGGTTGTTGTGCATCTTGCCTCTTTTTTGCTGCTGTTATAGGGAGTTGTCCAAAGTCTATAGCTTAGTTGTTGATTAAAAATCAAGCTTTGCTCTCTCAACAGCATAGATTTGCCCCAATGAGATACAGGTGAGAAATACCTTGGAGTGTTTCTTGGGAGTTACTGTTCAGTGAATTTGGGCAAGGTACTCTGCTTGGGTTTGTTTTATCCTGTCTGTGCTTTTCTTCTGTTCAAAGCGACATGTGCTCTATAGATAAGGGCATTATAGTGCATGTATGTATGTACACATCTTCTTCAAAGAGATAATGCCCTAAAATTTCTTGTAGCAGCACAGTTTTGGGTTGAGGAGTATGCGCTTGGTAGGCCAGTCTAGCATATGAAAATGTTGCTCTATTTCATGCACAAACTAGTTTTAAACTGGTTCACCCTGTGGTTTCTGAAACTGGTTTGTTCTGATCTTCGTTTTTAGTTAAACTGTGTTTAGCGCCGATTAAGTAGAGTGCAAGGTGAGGAAGCCGGGGCCCCTCAGCAGCCTCCGCATTTGTTGCGCAGAGGCATAGGTTTTTGTACATACATGACTTTTAGCACCATCTGTTCTGCAGGGGCATGTGTGGCAGTCTCCTATGTGTGGCAAAGGCGATTTTGATCAAGCTGCCATTAAATTAGGTATTTTGGGGTTAAAACTATGTGAAAAGTGATAGAAGTGATATTATGACTACACGTGACTCCTGAACACTTATTTTGTGTAACTTCTAACCTATGTGACAGCATGTCCATGAAATTTCCGCTTCCAAATGGAGTTCGTCCCTCTTATAATGCAAGAAAATGGGGAAGTGTGGAGAATATTTGTAGGTTTTGGTCTAGTGACTGGTGAAAACCATACTAATGGCAGCCGTGTGCGTGCATGGCTGTGAACGTCTTCCCCCAACACTAAAAGTCAGCCCATTTATGGGATTAAGCCATGGTCTTTAATACTTAGCTTTTGATACTTTTAATACTTAATGACACTTTTAGGTGTATATGAGTCTGGATTGTAAACTTATGCCCTACTCCTTTCCATCCCCCCTGTATTTTTTCTTCATACCAAAGGTAACTGAAGACATCTACTTGAATTACTCATGTGGCAAGGAGATACTAACAGCTCATTCTTGTATTGCAGCTAGTACTGTTAATTTAAACACTATTCTATGCCTGATGTTTTCTTCTGATGTTTAAAGTAGTGGTAATTTCATAAATTTTAGGAGTTGTATCTGTGCTGTTACTGTAAGCACTGTAAGCGCCTAAACCAAGCAATGAGTCTGACAGGGTAAACTAGAAATAACTGGGTTTTAAAGTGTTTTTACAAAAAAAAAGTCTTTAATTGAATTGTAAAAATGTAATAAGATCCAGCTCTTTTCATTCCTTTTATTAAGTCCAGTAGTAAATGTCACTGTGAAAAACAGTAATGAAATCCACTCAATTTACTATATTACTACTGCCTTCAGTGACTGCAGAACAAGTGCTTTTTTTCCTTCTCCCTACCCCCCATTTGAATCCCCCTCTTTCTGTGTCTTTCTTTTTCTTTTTTTCTTTCTTTTTTTTTTTTTCGTCACTATTTGTATCCCCGGATTTGGAGGGTTTGACTTCATTCCATAAACACTGCTGACGTGTCAGTAAGGCTGGGGAATAGTAGAACCAGTTATCAGAGGTGGCAAAATCTTAACATAGCAACACATAAACTGGCAAAAATACTCTTTGTATGTGAATGTGCTGTTTGTTCCATTTTTTTTTGAAATTAAGGTTGAATGAGGAAAAAATAAACATGTGACATAATGTAAGAAATAATGGAACATATTGGATAAGCTGCATCTCTGTAATATGTGGGGATGTTTGAGCAGATACTGTGTTGGTTGGCAGACCCTTTGGAGTGGATACATCTAGTTACTTCCCTGTTTGCAAGTTATTTCTAACTGTTAAGAATATGAAGAAACTTTCCAAATGTGGGCAGGATGATGAAGTATTGTTTGTGTATCTGAAACACTGGTGTTATGAGGTATGAACCTCTTCATTTATCTTAATGATCAGTTGCCTCTTGAGAAAAAAAAAAAAAAAGACAATTTAATATTGAAATGAACTATTTCCATGCTCTTCACTTTTTTAGAAGAAATAACAATTCTTTCTCCTGGGTGCCCTGCAGTGTTTTTCAAGAAACAAAAGTCTTCAGCTGTTCCCTGTCTAGATGTCAAAACATCTAACAGCTTCTTGGCTACAACTTAGTGCATTAGGACTGAAAAAGGAGCTTCAAGATGAATTGAAGCTCCTTGAAAATGTGTCATTGTTCATTATTTTAGAACTCCTAGTTTCATTTAATACGAATCTACCTCAGGACTTTATGCAGTAGTGTGCCACATACAATGTTATATATTGAGCGTTACCATAGAGTTTGTTTTAGGTTTTCCGGACAGTGTGCTATGTTTTACTTAAATTACCTGCCAAGGGTATGTTTGGTAATACAGCATTTTTCTTTTAAATCACATAGCGTAAATTTATCAGGAAAGGTGGGACACAGTACATCTTTCAGACTTAAGTGTAAATTGGTGATGTTTCGATATACTTAGGAGCCAAGTAGTGTATTTAAAATAGGAAGCAATCAATATGCGATTAATTAAGCTTATTTCAGCCTGTCCACATGTTGTGTAGAAGCTGAACTGAATTTGGTGGGGAAGGATGTAGTGACGTGGTGTGCAAGTGGTTTAGGCTTTTTTTAGCATGTGCAGTGCAGGATTGCAGAAATGCAAACTTCATTTCTGAAGCCTAAATACCATCAGAAGAGGCTCCCATGTGATTGCAGCCCTTTCTTAGCATTGAGGAATTGTCCCATCAGATTTGTCACCCCCCAGCTGCGCAAGGTGTTGTGGTTGCAGTTAGCAGCAGGGCCGAGCCTGTGCACTCCGTGCTGGGGGGGTTAATTCCCACCCCCATGCAGAGCTGGTCCCCAACCCCATGTCATTCGCATCCATCTCCTCTGCTCCCGCCCCAGCCCTTGCCTGTGGTCAGATGCCAGATTTGCACCTGTTTCTCCTTCCAAGGTAAAAATCAAGTTCCTCGGGAAGCAGCCAATTCAGATGAACTTAAAGGAATTGGCCTGCTCAGATCTAATGCGAAGACACATCAGGATTTGCCTGGCGGGAATTCTTGTTGTCAAAGTTTAAGGAAGCTTCAGAAAAGACGATAGTGAACTTGAACATTTGAAATCTAGTTTTTATCGCATTGTATTTTTTTCTTCGAAGCAGTTTGGAGTGTCCACTTACCTCTGTGGTCCTTTCCAGATTTTTTGTTTCACAGTGTTTACCCCCATGTGCCCCCCCCAAAAAGAAAGAAAAAAAAAAACCACAAAGGCAGAATTCATACAGAAAGGGTAAACTGACGACATTGGGAAAAGCACAGGTTAAATGAGCTGAAAATATTCTTTTTTTTTTTTTAATGCCTTTTAGCTATCATAATCACAGGTGATATTTTTAATACCAGCATGTAAGTAATCTCAGAGAATTGTAGTTTACCTGTCTCGTTAAAGGCAAGTAATTGTGTTAAATGGTATGGTGATTAGGGCAACGTTTCTTTGCCCAAATGCATAAAGATAATAGCAAAACTTTGCAAACCATTATATAATGGGGGGGGGGGGGGAGGAGGGGAATACCTCACTCAAGATTTATAGTATCTGGGAATCCCTTATAGCTTGTAATAGCTTTATCTCTGAGCGACTGTGAAATAGACCTGCAAGTACCATACGAGGTACTTGGTTGTCACCTAAGACCAAAGTTCTCAAGAGTGTTAATTTCTTCACAAAAAACCCTGTCAGATGTAAAGCTTGACCTCAAGAATGTCTTTCTCTCCTTTCAGATAAGCTTCATCTTTGTCCTTTCAAGATCTGCAGATAGTCAGGAGATTAGGAAATCCTCTGAGTGCTCTGGGGTGCTGGGTTTGTCTCGGAAGGGCTCCTGGCAGCGAGAGGAGAGGAGGTTTTGCTGGCATGAGCCGATCATGTTGGCCACTGTTTCCCTGAGCCGGACGGCAGCAAGGCAGAAGTAAATAATGCGGGAATTGAAGAGCAGCTGGTTGCTGGCAGGTGGTTTATAACAGGTATCTGGGGCTCTCAAGGAAGGAAGCTAAAAGGAAAGAACTTTTGTGTTTTGGAAAGGCAGATGTAAGATTTCCAAAACGGTGCGTATGCACAGGAGGGTACAGGCACACGTTCTCGGTGGTACCTATGTGCAACAGTTATTTTTCATGGAGCTGACTTGACTTTGTTGTCTGTGTAGCACAGTTAGAAGCAGAATAAACATGATAGTTTTAATATTTAAAATAAATATGTTTTCTGGGGTATTCTATGCCTCAATAGTCTGTGTCTGTTAAAAAGTATGCTGTGCCTGTTCTGGTGTTTATTTAAAGGGTTTCTGTCAATAAGTGTAGTCTCAATCAAGTGTTCCTTTATTTAACAAAAATACATTTATATTCCAAGATACTTGTAAATGAGGTGATAACATTATATACTCCTGGGGGGAGAAACTTGGCAGACTTCAATTTTAGAAAAATAAATGTTTAACAGTCTCAAGAAGACAGAACGGAAGTCTGAGGAACAGCGGCTAAGCGATCTTAGTAACATTTTAACCTAAATCTTCAAGCTAGAGCTTCTCTAGGAGTTAAGCGGCTGCGTTGAAACAAACTCAGGGGCCCGGGTGCTGCAGATCTTTCCCTGGCAGCTCTGCCTGCTGTGGGGTGACACGCGTGGGAGTCGCTCCGCACTGCTCGTCTGCATCCCAACTAGCCCGAGTCAATCCACAGGGCAGCATCCCTGGGCGCACGTCCTGCCTTGAGCCTTCCAGGAGCCTTGGGAAGCAAGGGATGGGGCGAGTGCGCGCTGTCCTGACCTATATGCAGCCTGTTTAGTTCTAGGAGGTGAAAGGTTTATTTTTTGAAGCAATTTGTGAAGTGTTTTGCATGGGGGAAAATTCTTATAGAGCTTTTAGAAATTAGAATTCAAGTAACTCAGACCTCCCCCTTGCAGTTTTGTGGTCCATGGCTTTAATCTGTTGTTGCTTCGTCTAGATTTTAGGAAATAATATTTTAGAAATAATAGCTGTGCGTATAAACAAATCCTGGCATAAATTTTCTTCTCAAAATAGTGATAAATAGGAGAAGCCATTGAAATATGAAAGGCCAAAGTGACTAATTTGAACTCTTATCTGCTCATCGTATTTGGAGTAGCTGCTGGTCTGCCATTGCTCCACCAGTGTAAACCTCCAGTGCAACCCTTAGGTTTTACTGCCACAAAGTAGACTTAATATGCAGCTTGTTTTGATACTTTACTAGATTAAGGAGAAATTAATGTTTGTATAATTTATGCTTATGGAGGATTTTCTACTTTAAGACTCTTACATCAGAGCAACTACACTGGTGGTATTTTACTGAAGGCTGCTGAATTTGAGAGAAATAAGGGGTTACTCCTACGTTGTTAAAGGATAGATGGATACGTGTTTATCACTGATAAAACTGTTCTGAAGGTTCCACTGCAAACAAGCTTTTGAATGTTGTTTGTCTTTTACTGACATAATCTAAAACACTTTTAAACGATGGATGCCATCTGTAAACTGTTGAGAGAGTACTTGATTATTTTATTGATGTAACTTCTTGCCACTAATCTTTGAAATGACAGCCCTTCAGAGAAGGGCAATATAATGTCCATTTGCCACGGTTACATGGGAATTGGTATTTTCAATTCTTTGCCTTAATCTTATAAAGCTACACTAAGTGTGCCCTGTGGAGGAAATGGGCACTTGCAATTTCACCGCAGTCTGTTTTCTGTTTAATTTATTTGCTATTTGTAGCTTGATATTAAGCAATTCTGACCCTTGTTTTGGTAACAAAACAGACTGAGGGGTAATGTTGTGTGGAGGGGAGCAAAAAACAAAAACAGAATTCCAGAGCTGAGAGAGCATCACGTTCTGTGGATAGAAGAGCTCCTGCTCAGACATACCAGACAATGAGAATTTTCACTCAGGGAAGTGGGTACCAAGAAATGGTGGTATTTAGTTATTTTTATAGAAGTGTCTCTTTCAACAACAGCAATCTATAAATTCATATACTATGAATTCAGAATATTAAAAAAAAATGAAGTGAATTTCACTGGGTCTTTGTATATTCTATGAAAACTGCTATTATAAACTTGTTTCCCCAAGGTGTACCGGTTACATTGCTAGACCAGGCAAACTTTATAATTTAACAAATAATAATAAAAATGAAATAGATCCTAGGGAGATGGATTTCTGAAAGTTTTATGTAAGGCACTTATATTCCATATATATGACATATATTTTTTTTTCTGGAGTATTGTAAGGGTCTAGTTTCACAAGCAGGCGCTTGCATGTTTAGCTTCAAATGTTTTAGTAAATCCAGTTAACCAGGTAGGGCTACTTATGTCCCCAGAATTAGACTTGAGACAGTGTTTTGGTCCAGAGGACTGGGTTTGCTAATCATGCCAGTAACTGTGTCTGCAACTGCTATTTTTTAGTCAACTCTGATAAATATCTGTTGTATCCTTGCCATGTTAATCTTTCTTGTAATCTTAAACCAACATGGAGTTGCTTTAATTGAGGATAACAATCTGTTTCCTAATAAAAATACTTCATGATTTCCTGAGATCTTAGTTTTAATGTTTGAATCTATGTGTTGTTAGCATGTAATTCTGTAAGTTTATTAACTACCACTGTGGAATACAAGAGTTTGCTTCTCTGGGATTGGGTAGTGTGTTCAACTTGTGCTTGTATTTGGTGGTACCTTCAGCCCTGCACTTCCCTCCATTTCTTTCTTAGATATTTTGTTACATCCTGGAGGGAGTTTTGTGCACAGTAGATAGGGAGGCATTGGAGGAAGAGTGCGTTGGTGACACCAAACACTTTGTTCTGTTGCTAGAATATGTGTGAAACTTTGACGCATAGGATATGTAAGACTTGAGCAAAAAGAACTTCAATAAAAGATACAGTCTATATTTTTAGTGAGAAAATATGTATATGTTGCTACCAGTCCTTTTTTTCTCTTCAAAACTTTTCATTAAGATTAACCAGGTGATTTGTGATTTTGGCTGACATATTCTGTCACATTCATTTCATTTTGTCAAGCATTTAGGGAAAATTACTTCAGTTTTATATATAGGTTAATATTCTTAAGAGTGAGTTGCCCTACTTTTACTAATCCAGTCTTGAGAGCAATTTCAACCCAAACTGTCAAAAAATAACCAGGTATTCTCTCTTTTTCTACCTCTTTTCTCAGCAAGCATGCAGACTATCTTTAAAGAATATTTGTTTTTTAATTCTGTTTTTTTTTTTTTTTTTTTTTTTTTTAATTTGTTTCCTAACTACTCATTTTAAAAGTAACTGTAGAATGAGTGACTGCTAATTGAGGAAGCCTTTTAAGCACATGCAGGAAAAGCTTTTTGTGTTGAAAGACCACACCTCAGTGTTAGGATTTTTTTTTTTTTTTTTAATGGACTCCATATAAGTAAAGAACTACAGTGTAAACTTCCTTCAGATTTATAGGTTTTACTACCTTCAAACTACTAGAAGCTTTCTTTATTTTTAGGATTTGGGGAATTATATTATCTGCTCCATAAGCACTTATGCTGGCTTCCTTGCTACATCATCTAAGGACATTTTTGTAGTGAATAAGCAGGGTCTTGACAGCGAAATGCATCTTATACATGGAAAGTTGGTGAGCTGTGATCCTTAATTAGTCTGGAATTTCACCGCAGTCCCTCAAAAGCTCAGGTTTCTGGGTAAAGATGAAAAAGATGCTCTCTATTTTAGAAAGCAACTTACTTGAATGACTTATCTGCCCATAGGTGGTGATTTTTGCTTGAGACTTCTGTCGTTTTCCATTTGGATGTAAAGTATAACTCAATGCAGAAGACCTGCAGATCAACTAATAACTATTGATAGTTAGGTTAGTGTTTCTTAGTTGTGAAAATACTTTCTATACTTGACTAATCTGTATGGACAGGAATAATCAGCTCTCAAGATAAGGTATCTCCTTCTTTTTACCCTATAGGTGGGTTGGAATAAACTCCCTCCGTCACTTCGAGTTGGAGTGAGGTGACACTCGCAGAGCTGATTCTTGTGGATCGGAGCCGACCAGCCTTGGTTGCTCTGTTCCTTTCTCTGCCATCTCCTGTTCTCCATGGAGACGGGTTTAGGCTCTGGGGGAGTTTCCTCCCCACAACTTGAATAAAATATTGCTCTATAGTGGCATATAATATACGCTGCTCGACTGGTTCATCTGCAGCCCTGAAAATTACTGCATGTTAGTGTAAGATGCCTATAACATACTCACCTTTGGAAGAAAAAGATCATGTTTCCTGCGTCGGTAGCTTGTTCTGAGAAGGGTCAGGTGGAGAAGCACTCAAGACACGCACTGAGCTGCTGTGGGTATCACATATCACTTAACTACAGCACAGGCTTGTGCTCTGGGTGTCTCTGCAATTTTCATTCAGTGCTTCTTGCGGTGTGAACTCTAGTGCCTGTTTTAGCAGTTTGGGGAAAGCTGCAAGAAATGAATGTCAACAGTTTCCTTTTCCAGTTGTTCTTGTACACAGCATGCACAGTGGAGTGCCATTTACTTCTGATAACTATTTTCTATGAAAATTATAATTACTTTTAATAAAAAAGTGTTCACCAAATTCCATCTGATGACCCCAAACAGGAAATATGTCTGATCGCTTATGTTTAGTGAGCTAAAACCGTGCAATTATCAATGTATTTTACAGTTTCAACAGTTCTCCATATTTATGGAAGTCCTTCAACCTTTTTGAATAGAATACCAAATAACCACTTTGTTGTGGATTCCAGGAGTCATATTCATTTACTACAATTGCAAAGCTTTTTCTTACTTTAACTTAGTTTTAACTTTAACACGTTCCTGTGTACGTGATTTTAATAGACTGTAATATGTTTAGACATAAATTGCAAATATGTTCATTTTATTTTATAAATTTACTTTTTAAAAGATTCTATACATCCCTTTTAGTGGACATGTGCAATATCTGTTACAGTTTATTTGTACATACCACATATTGTGAGATGCTGAGAGCCTGAGGTAGGAGAAAAGAAGGGATAGAGAACATAGATTTTTGTTTATAAATCCCTTAGGTGCATTGTTCCTAGTTGGAAACTGTATGTTAGGGAAGGAGGACATAAAAGAAGAGTTTTTATTTATCTTCTCATTTATGTAACCTCTTCAGTGAAATGCCTTAGGATGATGCCCTTATGTTAAAGAGTTGAAATGAAGTTACACAACTAAAACTTAGTGGCTAGGAAGACTTTGCTTTTAAAGTAGGAACTGCATTACAAAAAAATATGGAAAATAAATACTAGAAATGTAAAGCTGCAACATTATATGGCCACCCGAGCATTCTGTTAGCGTTGGCATTCGCCAGCCTCAATGTTTTAATTAATGATCTGTGTCTGCTTAGGAGATGGTGCCTGACAGAGCCCCCTTTGCTCCCTCCTCAAGCTTGTGAAGTCTTCTTAAATAACATTTTTCTCAAACATTTGCCAATTTACTGACAGAATTTTTCAGTTAAGTTGGGTCCTTCTGTTGAGCTTCACTGTACAGTATTGCTCAGTTGAAAAAAAAATTCTCTCGTGTGTTAAGGGAAGACTAATCTTCAGTAA
This sequence comes from Crypturellus tataupa, assembly GCA_034781795.1. Taxonomy (NCBI): domain Eukaryota; kingdom Metazoa; phylum Chordata; class Aves; order Tinamiformes; family Tinamidae; genus Crypturellus; species Crypturellus tataupa. The sequence goes on from JAWLRI010000078.1 coordinate 428,285, forward strand.
AAATAAAATTAAGCCTGCTTGAGGTGACTTATGCAGCACAAAGAAAATTGTGAGGAACTTTCCCTTTTCATCTTTACTTCCACAGCATAAAGAACTGATGTGACTTGGTTTTCAAAAGAGGATTGCTGAAGTGCTCATGTGCTCTCCATGCCTAATGGACAGAGCAGCTTCAGCCTGCTCTTGCAGGGATGGTGCTTCAGGTGCCTCCAAGTTGCCCCAAAATCACCGCACAAATTTCAATTATCTTCATCTTTCTATCTGAATTTAAACTTGGTGTTCAAACGATTTCTATCAGGAAGGGACAGAAAGCAGACGACGACAACTTCTACTTCTCTTAGGGAAGAGAAGAACTGAAGAACTTGCTGAAGGTCTCTGAATGTTCCTTGGTTTTGGCTTAGAGAGAATGTTCTGAGGAAATGAGTTGGCCTGGGAGAATATACATGCTTGCGGTGTGGCAGAACGGGGTGTCTCATCAGAGACGGATCAGGACAGGCCTCATGGTCAGGGCAGCTGGTAACGACCTTTTTCGCTCAAGAATGTCCGAGTTCACCACGTGTATGATGTCATATCAGGAGTTTGACTTTGATGTGTACGCTTTAAATAGTTGACACTATTTGTTTAAAATTCCTGTTTTTCACACCAACATTCGCGGAGTAGGTGTATGTCGGTAATGGTTATGCAACCTTTTCTAATTTTGAGGCAGATCAGGAAAGCAAACAATTTTCCCACCTAAGCATGTATTTTCTACAGGATCCTACTTGAGCAGCTGTTCTTAGGGGCAGGCAGGTAGCGTTTCTGTTTTGTTATTGCCCACTTCCTGTTATGAGTGGAAAATTTCACAAAAGGAACCAAAGTATGGCTTTTTAAGCATTGTAAAAATAAAACCTTTCTTGTGTTGTCTTTGTGTGTATAATTTTTAGTTGCAACAGTTGACGTACATAAGAACCAATATGCAGCAGAGCATATTTACATGTCTGTATGTATAAGACATCCAGACGTATAAGACAAAGCAGCCTCAGAACTCGAGAGGCTTGTAGTGAAAATATCTTCTTGGTTTCATTTCTATTTGCTGTCTCTTTGTAGTAGGTATTTTTTTCCTAGCACAGCATATTTTAAAAAAGTAGATTTGTCCCAATAAGAGATTGCATATTTAAAATATTTATCCATGCCAAAGGAGATGAGTTCATGTCCTTATTAGCATTCCTGTTGATTGAATAACAAAATGTAAATGTCAGATGGATAAGCAAAATAGCCCATGCTTGTGGTCAACACTAACTTCTGGTAAACTCGATTTCGACAAACAAGGTTGATGGTTTTTGAATTGGGGTAGAATCCTGTGTCAGAATTAAAAATGAGGCTTGTACTCCAAGGTCTATATTTGATGTAATATGAGCGAGTGAAGGGTAGGCTCCTGGTACAGGGAATCTTGGTCTGTGTATTTGGGCTTTTCTTCCACTCCCCAGTGCCCCAGTCAGGTGATGTTGCCCTGCAATGGGTGTAATGGAGGGGGCAGCTCAGCCGACCTGGTGTCTCCCAGCACCTCTTGGTGCCCCCCCGGAGGGCCGAGTTTGCCTGGGCTAGCGATGAGTGAGGAAAGGGAGGTGAAGCCCATGCTACCCACTGTGATAGGGCTAGACAGGTCTTTCTCCTGCTCTGCTCTTGGAGAGCCCTGTGTGTTGCCTGTCCTCAGCCCCGTCCCAGGAGCAGAGCATTTGCATTCCCCAGCTCGGGGCTGCTGCGCTGAGATAGTCTCCCGCGCACTCTTAGCTGAAAGGATGCAAAGAGCTCTTGGAACTGCTGAAAATACGGATAAAGCAGTAGATAGGCATGGTTTTTTAGGTTTGTTTATGCTTTTTAGGTATGTTTGAAGCTGTGGCGTGACTGAGTTTGGAGCATAGATTAGAAATGATCTGTGGTAAGAGGAGACAGAAAACCCATGAGGAGGAGAGGAGAAGCAAGCTGATAACATGGCCCCATCATGTGTCTCTTCCAAGCAAGTGTCTCAGACCAGAAGTCTGAGAAGGGCCCTCCACGTTGTGCAGGGAGTGCAATAAATGGCCATTGGGGACCATCTCTGTTTTAATTTATGTGCAGTTAGAAGCATGTGCTGGGTTATCTCTGTTGCTGACACTACTATGAAATGCAGTCACTGACATAAAATTTAGCTGTGTAGTGGGCATAGAGTCCAGGTCTCAGGAGATTTTTTTCATGGAGAAGACTTCGTTGGTTTCCTTCCTGCAGAATGTGTTCGTTTCTCTAGGAACTTGGGGCATTTGTAATTTGTAAGTGCCTGCTTCACAGAAGATGAGATTTTAGGGTTTTTTTTTTTTTTTTTTTTTTTTTTTTTTTTTTTTAAGTGTATGTCAGAGTATCTGCAAGAAAAAGATCATACTGGTTTTGCTAGAATAATTCATGAACTGAGTACATAACTTATTGAAAGGCTCACTTCTGTAAAGAGTTGCTTCAGTTTCTCCTACAATATGGTTCAACAGTAGCTAGGGAGGTGGATGTTCATTCATTTGCTAAATTTTTTTAATATTAATACCTAATCAAAGTGTTGGGATTTTAAGCCAAGACAGAAACATTGGTTTATAGTTTGAATTTAAACAACTGAATTTGAAAAGGCTGTAACAATATTATACATTACTCTCCTGCTTGGCCCAGGTGTCTCTCTAAGCAATAGCAATACTTGGAATTCCTTTCAAATGTCTTTGGAATGATCTTGGACGTTTTCCTGTGTAATCTTTTTTTGTGTTCCTTCACCTATTGCCCCTTTGGCTTGCCTAGGTTATACCTCCTAAAAATCTGCCTTCTTGCTTCTGATCATTTTACTATAAATTTACTGTGAGAATCTGTGTATTTTCATTCTCCGAAATTCTTCTTTGCATGAACAAATGGGATCTAATGTTCAAACAGATTTTTATTGAAGTTTCTAATTATTGATTTTTTGGATCTTAACTATTTCCTGACTGACTGCTGTATTTCTTAGGCTCTTGAACACATTCTGCCAAAGGATTTTCCTTTGTCATTATTAGCAAATACAGTCAATTCACACACACTTTTGAAATGGGGACATTAAAGTTGATTACTCAATTTTAAATAACTGTAGGATAAAATGGCAGGTTTTTGCTGCATAATAGTGAATTTTCACAAGTAGTTATTGCTGTGGTGGAAGAAGCAACTACAATGAGTGTTCCTCAGAAGCACAACTAAATGTCTCTGGTGGGAACCCATAACAAAGTTAGATACCTACTTTCGAAGAACTGAAGTTGTATTTTAAGTCAATGAGTCAGCATCAAGGATTTATGTTTCTAGGAGATCTATTTTGGGATCTAACTGCAGTGTTTCCACTGTGAGCGATGGCCTTCTCCATGAAGGAATGGCTTAAATATAGAATTACATTAGTATGTCAGGGGAGGTGATATCAGAAGCTAGAAAAAGGTAGTATGAAGTACTCTGTATCACTCCTTTGTTTAAGCGATTGAGTAGGACACACGTTTCTTATTGTGCTGAGATGGTGCATAAACATTCAAATGTTTCCTTGTATCTTGCTAGTAAAAAGCTATTTAACTTCACCTACCTCATTTCTGTATAGGAAATTGGAGACCATCAATTTTCAACAGTAAAAGACAGTAAGGACACATGTTGACTTCAAATGTAGTATTTTTGGAAGGGATACTCTTTGGGAGTTTATTGAAAAATTGTATATCTACTTTGAAAATCACAGTGCAGCTCTCATAGCTGAAAGGGGAACGTGCATATGTTCAGCAAAAATATTTTTTTACTTTGTCCTTACAAACGGGACATTATTGCAGAAAAAAATGTCTAATTCTGGGATTTCTAATTTCAGAACAATTTCACTATATCATTTATGTTAATACAATGTGGTCTTCCTTGATTTGGATTTGAAAATAAAAAGTTTCTGAGTTGATAAAATTGCCCAAATTGGCTGCCTAACTTTTAAAATGAAATTTGTAATGTTCATGGCGCCCTTTCCTAAAATAAATTAATAAATAATGACATTGGATCTTTCCAATATATTTAACTTTGTTATGATTTGCAACTCTTTTAGCAGTAAAAGACAAAAGAATTTCACTTTAATTACAAGTCTTTCTAGAAGATAGCAGTTTCATTTGATAATTTAATATGATTTCTTTCCAGAAATGCAGACAAAAAGTTTTGACATACAAAGCTGCTGTACCTGCAGCTGGAATGTTTAGGAAGCAAAATGTTTTGGGAACTTGTTATGCAAATGTCAGCCCAAGTGTCCCACTTTCTTGCAGAATTACCATCCCGACTATTACCACAACAAATAGCTTTTTAAACTAGAATGAGGTTTAACCAGCTGTTAAATTGATAATCGGTCATGATTATCAGAAATTCATTTCAGAAACTGCAGCGCGAGCGGTTTCTGCATTGTCTCTCTTGTAATGAAAATCAAGTTCCAGGAACACTGAGTTTGCTGGAGATGTTATTTTTAAGCAAGCGATGTCAGTTTTGTGTGTTGAGCTCCGCTGCTTTTGCTCCCCCTGAGCTACAACTGAGGCTGCTCCTGGTCTGGGGGCCCCCAGTAGAGCAGCCTGTCCCTGGCAGGAGGGTTTGGGGAGGCCTCTTCTAAGCAGGATGGGAGCAAAGCAAGGCTGGACCTTCAGCCTTCATTCCCTTATAGCCTAATTTTGACAGCTCTGTCTCTTAATAAATTATACACTTGTAAGTCAGCAATGCTTGTTCATGATATACACATTAGCTTAAAATAGATGGAGTATTACCTAAAAACATGACTAAAAGCTAAATAGTTTCCATGTTCTGTGTCTCACTAGTATTGAAACAACTGTTTCATTCCGCGTAGGGCGGGTATTAAGTCCTTTGGCATGTTTTTACTGAACTCACAGCCTGCAGTAGCACTTGCTTCGCTGTTGCCAGAGCTGGTATCTGAACCCACCTCTGCCTTCCCAGGTGTGAGATAAGATCCTCTGTCTGGCTGCTGCAGCAGGGTCTTAGCCTCTGATGTCAAAACTCTCCTTTTTCCTCAAATATTGATGAATCTTTCTATGGACAGATCCTTTTTTTTTTTTTTTTCTTCTCCCTCTCCTCTCTCCTTTTAATTGCTTGTGGAAAATGAGACGGCTTCTGCAGGGATAATGAGACAGTTGCTCAAAATAATATGAAAATGGATCACTAGAAGTGAAACTAGATCAAATCAAGAACCTGCCTAGCCTAATAGCCCATTTCCAACAGTGGCCAACAGCTTAGGAAAGCCTGGGAAAGCGTGTTAAGAGCAGGGCAAATGCAGAAGGTGCTCCCTGTACCGGCTCTGGAGACGGGCCGCTCGGACGTGCTGCCCTCGGGAGCTGGGAGGTCCTTTGGTTTTGTTGCCCATGACAGCCCTCCCACCATGGAATCAGGTAGCCTCCAGAGCACTTCCTATGGCACCTGTATGACGTGGATGAATTCTCCTTTTTATTCTGATTTCTTCATGCAGGCTTCTCTTGCCTTATATGTGCCTATTAACTGGCATACAAATAGCCAGTGATTTTACTGTCTGAGTCACCACAGATTCAAGAGACTGGCTTCGAGTCGATTGCCTTTTATACTTGCTGATGTTGTCTCTGTGTATTCCAGCTTGTCTGTGCCCAACAGGTGTCTCCTCTCCTGTATTAGACAGCAGCACAAAACCAAAGAACGACCTGATGTTCCCCAGACAGGCCCTGCTCCAGGCCTGGTGCTCTAGACGTCCTGATAATGCAGTTAATGGTGAAACACTCCAGGCAGCAGTGCCCAGCCACCTAACCTGTGCCTCTGAAGATGTGCATGACACCCTGTCAGCCTGCCAGTAATTAAACGGTGTTTGCTAGAAAATACTTTTTTTTTTTCTCTTGGGTAGGGATGCCCATTGTAGATTAATTTCGGATGCAAGGAACCCCTGAAGGACATTTGATTTAAGCTGCTGATGCTCCGAGCAGATTGAGCAGGACCAGATTGTTCAATACTCACTCAGCTTTGAAAATCTCCAGATACAGCAATTCCCAATCCTCTCTGGGGATCCTCCCCCTCACTGTTTGGTGAGAAGAAGTGTTTCCTTGTAGCTGGTTTGAGCTTCCCCCCTTACAACTTGTGTCCCTTGCTGCATGTCCTAGTGTGGCAGGAGACCTTGATGAAGTCAAGGTGTAAAGCACATCCCCTGCTCTGTGCTTGGGCACCGAAGCAGTTATCACAGAATGCAACCAGGTTATCAGGCACAATTTGTGTGTTACGGATTTATTCATTCATCTTTTCCTTCCTGTAGTTGGAAATGACTTCTCCGTTTGCCATCACCTTTCAAGGGTGATAGAGAGCACCGATGTTGAGTGGCTCCTTCATGGCTGTCTGCATCGCATCTAGTTCCTTGGGACTGTGTCAGGAACTTGCCTCGGTGGTCCCTAGTTCTGTCATCCTTTACTGCATTTCTTGCTATTCCAGATCCTGCTGGTGATCTTGGTGACTGAAAGGCTTTTATGTCCTTTCTGTGTCCTTTTGGCACTAGGTCGCATGGCTGGTTGACCAGAATTCCCACTTTACTCAATATTTCCTTGCTGCTAATCTGCTCGGAGAAGCCTTTCTTACTGTCCTTCATACCCCTTCATTGCCAGGTTAGGAATATGTATTTGCATGTGAGTGTGTCTATATATGCTTGCTTTCTAGTATTTCCCAGTTTAGGTAAAATGAGTTTAATCACAGTCATACCAATATTTAGCTGCTCTCTTCATGCGCAACACAGGATGTTTTGTCCTAACGGAAGTGATATAATATGCTCATTTCCTTATAGTCATATATAGTGCTGGGTATTACACGAGTACTAATAAGATAGCGGTGTTTTCCTTAATGCTGCAAAACTGAGGTGCTCTGTATTAAAGCAAAAAGTATTTATGTATTATGGTTGGTCAGTTTTGTCCTGTGTCTCTGGCAGTGTATAACAGTTTATTTTCAAGCACAGTTCTTCCTGATGTTGCTTGCAGTCAGCATTAGGAACTTCTGCAAAGCGTTTTATAATACAGAGAGTGTAACAAGATCCACTGACTGCAAGTTAAAGCTGGATGAACTGACCAGAAATCCAGAGCTGCTGTTTTTCCAGTTTGTGGTTGACTGTGGTAAAAATTTAAATGTGGTAATGAATTGTTCTGCTAGAAACACAAGGTTATACACTTATCTCTACCATAGTCTTTTACCTTTTAAGTGGATTTTAGCATCTAAACAAATAATCTATCTTCCAGGACTAAATTAGTTTATTGATGAAGTAATTGAAAAATCCTTCAGAAGAAATTATCTGCTGCCTTCTGTGGCCCTTTGGTCACCACCTCTCCCAGTTAGGAAGGTCAAAGATCCTACCAAAACCTAACCACAACTGCTGAGTGCAGCTGTGTTTGCAAAGCACAAATCTTGACTGACCTTCTAGGGGAACATCTGATTAATACCCATTTATGAAGAAAACAAACCTTTACCTTGGGGACTTGTAAATCAGCAATTGCAGTAGAAAATAAAAATAGACCCTTACTTCATCACACTTCCTGAATTAAATCTCTTCAAATCTGTAGAGAGGATGGCCCTGTCGTTGATATGTTTTTATTTATACTTCCTTACTTTTTTACAATAAAAAAATACTGAAGGACTATCTTCTGTCAGAGACAGACGTTTCTGGACTTATTGATATAAAAACTGTTCTTGACAGTGGCCACTTCCATATGCTCAAGTCACACTTAATTGCAGAATCACAGAATATTTGAGGTTGGAGGGGATCTCAGGACATCATCTAATCCCATCTCTTGCTGAAAGCACCTGCTCAGTGACTATGCCAAGTATGAATTATATAGGATAGATCCCATGTAGGACAGCCTGTTGCATGAACCTGGTGGATGATGAGGAGAGTGGGAAGAGGGGCAATATTTCAGATGGCAGAAGCAGTCTTATTATCTGATACTTCTTATTCCAGATAAAAACATGCAAGATTGAACACTTCTAGTTAGATTTGCCCTAAAATCTTATTATGTTCCTTTCCACTACTACTACCCGTAGCTGGGAAGATACAGGTTGAGGCAAACAATCTCTTAAATGCCTTTTTATTACTATAATTGCTGAGAAAATTCCAAATAACTTATAATTCTGTTCCTCATGGATTTTCCTTATAAAGAAATGATTTGTCTGCTTAATTCCTAAAATTAGGAATCATCTAGATGAGGAAGAAAAGAATTTCTTGTCTGTTGGAAAACCAAGGATGTTGTGTTACTGGTCCTGATGAGATTAGAATTTAAATGTTATTTCTGTTATCTTGTAATTCAAACAATTCCATTGGGAGCAAGTGTTCGTGTGTAGATATATATATACACACACACATATATATATATACACACACACACATATATATATATATATATATATTTGCCTTTTTTAATCCCTTCATGTATTTAATAATGCACATTTTTTACAAATAATATAAAGAAATAATGTTTACCTTCAGAATTACTTTATGGGAAAATGCATTTTCTGTTTCAGTGACAAAATGAATAGTGAACCTCAGTGCAGAGTTCTCAGCATGGATTGATGGTTCTTAGATGTATGGTGAAATGGAAAACAAAGTATTGCCATATCCGTCTGAAGCTCCAAATGAAGCTAATATATGAAATGAGCCAAAACTACATAGGAAATGGGAATTATTCTTTGTGAATGTACCATTCTACTTAAAAATTACCCATTTAACCCTTCTTAAAACTGGTGCCGTAAACTTGTTTTTCAAGGTATAAAATACCTTGTGTGAATGGTGGTTGTGGAGACATGCAGTTACTTTTGAGAATATTAATTTGCTATAGAAATAAGGTTCATGTTATCATATACTGAACAATATGTTGCTACCTAAATAAAATGAGTTATAAATAAAATTCCTATGTTGTCAAATCTATTTGTGTGAGAAAGCTGTTTTCTAGTGCTACCTTACTACTTTGCATTAAAATAATCTTCTCCTTTCCAAACAATAATGCAAAGATATTCCTGCAAAAATAGAAACTTGCTTTCTTGATATGGTACACTTTGTCCTAGTTATTTTTTTTAATTAGTTTTGTTTAATTTTCCTCTAATGTCATTAGGTGGGTACTCACTCAACTAATCATCAGCTAATTGTTCTGTCCCCCTCGCTAGACCATGGACCAACAGCCCTGGAGGCTGAGTGGGGTTTACCGACTCAGCAGCGTTTGACCTGCAGCCCTCCACAGCTTTTCTTCCATTTCTGTTGAGTCTTTTTCACACTGTCTCCTGCCTGCAAGCTCCTTTTGTCTTCAGAATCGTTTTTATTACTATTTCCTTTTTTAAAAGTCCTCTATAAAACCTATCAGAGCATTGAGACCTGAACAGTACCTAAATAGTAGGACTCTCTAATTTTAGCTATGCCTATTTTGACTAACTCTCCCCTGGAGCAGAAATTATCCCTTTTTCTGCTCACCCCTGGATGATGAGACCATTCCTGATACTCAGGGGACAGTTCTTGATAAGTTGACCTTAAAAACATCTGTGGCAATAGCTCTTCTGAATTTCTTTGTGTTGCCTCTAAATACTTTATTTCAAAGTTAATGAGATTTTGATTGCTTCACTTTGCTTAATTACTGCAACTGGAAATCAGGGCTTCATGTCTGGAATTAATTTGGAATAGAGCACTTAGACTAAGAACTACGTGATTCATGCGATTAGGATGTGCTGTTAGCATCAAGCTTGAAGTGAAGTCAGGCAGGCCGATAGATGTGATAGATGGCTTAGAAGTTAGGGTTAGAAGTGTTCTGAGGAAATTAAACAGTTGGTTTTTTAGGATAGGAAAGTTGTGTAAACATTTGTTGTGAATCAGTGGTGGAATAAAGTAATTTTATTACTTCTAGTGAATTCTGATTTAAGAGTGCTAGATGATATCTTGAGTTTCAGCCTTATTTTCTGCAGTTCCAGTAAACATAAACCAGATAGTTAAAATATTTTTGCTTACTCTAATTAGTATCCTTTTTTAGTTGTAACACTGGGTTTTTATATATTGTTTGCGTAAGACTGCTTAACAGATATAATAAGATGTAGCTGCTTGCAAGCTATGAATAAAAATATATAAAATACATTTATCTAAAAATAGATTCTCAGTGGACCCAAGGAGTGGGTGTTTTGGCATGTGCAGGGGCTGGTTGCTGAAGTGGCTTCACAGCCTGACCCCGCTGAAGGCAAGAAAAAATGAACAGAAAAACTTCCTTGGGCCAGAAGCAAAACTGCTATGAAACAAGCCTGGCAATCAAAATGTGATTTTTAAGAACAGACCATTCATCTATCTGCCACCTCAAGCACAGATGAGCTCCCTGTTTTTTTATTTGATTTCCTACTATTATCTCTGATTTCTGCAGCTGTAGCTTTCCAAAGTCTTGACTAGGAAAAGAGAAATGAATAGATGGTATGTTTTCCGTTTGTATTTTTAGGAAACAGTATAGATAATTTCACCTCTTCAGGTGCCAGAAAGACAATTGTACGGATGTGTTTGTTTTCTGTGTATTTGTCAGTCATGTTTGCAGTTTCGTTGGTAGAATTCTGCCTGATTGCTTGGGAAATCTTAAGCAAATCTGATACATAACTGCCTTGCTGTGGGAGAGCAACAGTAAAAATTACCTGGCAGTTCTTTGTTCTCTTGTCAAAAAGGTAACTTGCTATTAATGGCTTTGGAGCATCCAAGTTAAAATAAAGCTAGAGCTAATTTCCTTTTATAGGTTTGTGGTTGTGTGCTTTGGTGCATATTAATTTTTTGAGAGTAAAGTGAATTGTAAAATCAAAATTAGCTAAAGAGCCTGACTGTGTATAATAACTTCACATCAAAGCAGATTATTCACAACTACTGAGTTTTCCATGGCTACCCTACTTACCCCTTACATGCAAGATCTATTCTATTTTTCTAGGGCCTAAGGGGAAAATGGCAACAACTGATCTGGAGGGGAAACAAATAATAAATTAAACAAATATATCTGACAGAAAATATTTTACATAATGGTTAAGTGTAAATACATTCTTTTATTAAAATAATACTGTAAAGATTGAATCACTGTAAATATATTCTTGCTGCTGGTTTCTTCCTTTAGGTCTTTTTTTTTTTTTTTTTTTTTTTTCCTGTGTGTGTGTGAGGAATATCCAGGTAGACTTGTAGGAATATCCAGGAAGTGACCTCAGAGATCACTTGGTAATGGAAGAAAAAAAAAATCTAGAACTGGAACAGGACAAATGGAGATTAATTTCTTTTTCAGAGCTTTTTTCTTGTGTTTTAATTCTGTTAACATGCTTTGCATTTTCTGCTATATCTCATATTCTGCCAGAAATCAATTATATTACTCCATTTTATTTCTGAGAAAACTCATATTGCAAGTTGGGTAGGTCTTTTATATTAAATCTTCTGGGTGCTTACCCAGAGTTGATTAGCACCTTGTTCTAGCTGCCTGTCTCCAAGTGTTCAAGCTTGTAATTCGGAAAGTCTTCCCTAGTTTTAAAGATAATCCTTTGGTTTGGGCCCTTTTCAGTCCTACTGTTCTCCAAAAATCCATGGCAAGGATGGTCATCTTAAGTATTTCGGTGTGATTGTCAGTTGATCTTGCTGCTATCAGTACAGTTTCTCGTGTATGGTGTATAACTGCTCTTGTGATTGGCATCCCTTCTAAATACATCCAGAAAGGTTAAAGCTAGCAGGGAAAGTTTAAACCCTTCCCTCTGTTGTTTGCCTTTCTTAAGTCTTAATGGACTTTCGTGTTAATTGTTTATTATTTTTATTGAAATGTCCTTTCTTGTTATTGAATACTCCCTGTAAACTATAACTCATTGTGCTTTGCCTTTCTGATCTTTGTTGTTATATTCTTTTGCTGCTTAAAGTTTTTGTTGTTGCATCTTGAGTAATTGCTTTGTGATTTAGTTTATTTTTCTTTAAGGATGTAGCCATTTTTGGTTCATTATCATCCTGTCATTTTAATGGAATAGTTTGACATTGTGCTTCTCAAATAGCAAGGTAAACAGCATAAATAACATTAAAGTGTATGTGCAGGATCCCGCACAGGAGATCTCACAATGTGAGAAATACTGCTTACAGTGCTTTCTACAATGAAGAAAAATCTCTTATTTATTCAGTAACAGACCATATTTTCAATAGTTGCTTATTTACATATTGTGCAGAAATCAAATTACAAGTCAAACCTGTTCTTAAGTATTCCTTGGGGACAACGACTGCTTTTATGTACATTTGAGCACAGTTTACCAACTGTGCTTCCAAATGATGCATGCTCAAAACTGTTAAAGCTTTAATTCATTAATTAATATGCAATTATTAAATTCTAAGAACTTCCAGAATAGCAAAAAATTGTCGCCAGTAACTGCTGGCTGCGTTATCATGCCCTGAACTATTCCTTTATGCTTTAGTAAGACACTTAATGAATTATAAGATAAACTAGTGATCACTGAAGTAGGAAATAAATCTGGGAAAATATGTTTTCCCATGTGTGTTGGTTATTCTTACCGCCATATGTGTCATGGAGCTGTCAGCCTTATTTCCAGCGATAGCTTCCATGATATGGAAGGAACTAATCTGGAAGAACTGAAACTCTTTAGGGATCCATTTGGCATATAGAGGAATATAGTAGGAGTTTTAGTCCAAGTGAAGAATCATTCGATGGTCAGTTGAGGCAAGCACAATTTTAGGAAGCTTTTTGGTAATTTCCTATAGTGCTTTTCTAACTTGCACGGCCCCTTTGGGCAGGTTCAGGTGGCCACTGAAATGGTAGAAATTAGTATCCGCTCAGTGTGGTTTAGTTCTGAGAGGCCTTCAAGTGGCATCGCCTGGAATTTCAACACTGAACTAGGACATTTAAAAGCTGCTGTTTTCCCTTTCCCCTGTTCCTGCCCCTTCTGTGGGAAGGAAGAAGCGTGAAGGTTTAGTCCTTGGCACCCAGTTCTTGCCCGGGGTTGCTTGAGCTCCCTGCGGCCTGCGCTGCGCGCCAGGAAGGCCCCGCTCGGCCTCGTGCCCAGCGCGGCTCTGGGTGCCACCGTGGGCGGCAGTTCTTGCCCCCGCTGCAGGAGAGGGTTGCAGAAACACCCAGTTTGGGCCTTTCCCTTGGAAAATGGTCTTTGGGGACCGCCGAGACCTGCCTGCAGGGGCTGTCGAGGGCCCAGCCGAGGCAGGGCCGCCCTGGCAGCGCTGTCTGGATGCCGCTATTTTTAGCCTTTTTAGGTTTTGAACCTTTTGTCATAACAGAAGGAGGAAGTGAACAGTGAAATCACTTTAATAGCATATTTCCTATAGAAGTGTCTTATCGGGAGGCCGAGACAGGGCCTGTGTCATTTCCTGGATGACTTATCTGCAGTTTGGGTGCTCTGCTGGACCGTGCGATGTTTTGACGCAGCCGTAGGACAGCTTCAGTGCTGAGTAACGTAAAACAGACCCTTGAGCAGAGAGCAACCAGAAACACCGACGTCGAGACGCTCGTGCGAGGGAAACGCAGGACTCCTCAAGTGCATGTCGACGTGTGCTGGATAGCCCTTATCTTAACCTATTTTAAGTATCTAGATTTCTCCTTCGGTAGCAAAATGGAAAATGGTTAAAAAGACATTAGTCTGTGAAGAGTGAAATAGAATAAGAATGTGTGCAGAGTTTAGGAGAATTGGCCTTTATTTTTAAAATGAGAACTGTGATTCATTAGCTAAATATGCCGAGGATGAATTGTGAAACTTCAATTGCATTAAGGGATTCTAGAGAGTAAAGAAGGTTTTTACTTCAATAAATTGGCACTGAGAACAGCGGTCATATATTAATGCAGTTGCCTTGCAATTATATTAATGGAAATATAGCATCAGCTCTTATTTGATGCTGGAGTTAGGTATCATGTAAGACCACCAGCTAATTAATTATCGCCAGTTAAGGATTATACCAGTTTTGGAAAGCCAGTGTTTGCTAAATAGCTTTGAATTACAGATGCTGCTGTGTTATTTTGTTGGAAGTCACCTGCACTACTTTCGGTTGGGCATGCCATGTCTATATAACTGATGGGCTGCCGAAGCCATGAGTGTTTAACAACCTTCTTAGTTTTATTATATCTTTAGTAAAAAATGCATCAGCTCTAAAAAATGTTTGGTCTTCTGTTGCTCTGCAAGATGAATAAGATGTCCAAGAACACCACATATAAAATATTGTCAAGAAGTGAGGAATTTGGTAATGACTTAATGGATCTTGCAACAACAGTTACAGTTAAGGCTCAGGTAGTAGCTATAAATATTATTCTTAAAGGCTGAAACTGGATACTGGGTATTCTTCACCATCTTTCCCTTTAGCTTTTTTTAACACTAGTTTATTTTTCTTTTACTAAGGAAATTCTAAAATGAGTTTTATGAATAAAATGGATTTTAAAAGTGATTATTAACATTTTTTTATCACTGTTCTTGTTACATGGATTCAGCAATAAAATCTGATATTCTGTCCTTGAAGAAACAACAATGTTGTAGATGTTGCATCTTTTTCTTTTTGAAGGGGGGGTGGTTTGTTTTTTGAGAATTTTTGCTTTGTGAGACTTTCAGATACATCAGTGAGACTCTGATGTTTTATAATAACAATTGCAAAGAAATCCTCTCGGGAACCTCACCACTGAATCTAGTGAGAGACCATTGATGTTTCTGCACCAGTTTCCAACAAACACTAAGGCAAGATTTTATTCTGTGACTTTTATCGGAGGGAAAGAGATGTAAAATCACAGAAACATGTAATTTCTTGAGCAAATTCCATTTTTTTCATATATAGTCTAATGATCGCTACTGATATTTCCCAAGACATTTTCATTATGTAGGAGGAAAAAGAAATCTATTGCAATTGAAACTCTTAATTTTAGAAGTGCACTTAATCACTAATGGCTTTTGTGGTGAAACTAAATCCCCCTTCTGGGGAGGTGATGCTTGTCTTATTCATGTGTGTGTTTAGCACAGCCTGGCATTCAGGGTGAGCTGGATGATCTTGGGCTCTGTTTTTATCTCTATCTAGGTAGCTATATTACTAGAATGAGTATAATAATTTTAGTAAGATTTGTAATAGAAATTATCTTTTCTCAGGTATGTTTAAAAAATAAAAACTATAGTATCATTTATGTTTTGTTCTTCTTAAAGAAGAATGGAAGATTGTTGTTGTGTTGGTTGCGTATGGTATTGTCTCTGTTTAAATCAACTTAAATCTCTGTGATGCCCTATTGAGGTTTGAAGAACCTTAAGAAAACAAAAACTCAGGATTTTATTTTTAGAGCAAAGAACAAATGTGCTGGTCCAGGCAGAACCCTGGAGATGCTGCATGTGAAGGGAGGCTCTGGTTGTTCTTAGTACCTGAAGCTCCCCATTTTTTTATTTGTCCATGTATGATTAGAAGGGTGTCTGCTTTCAAGTGAAATCTGTTTTAAGCTAAGGAAGCTGGAACTTTGTGTCAAGAGTTTAAAATACCGTTTTTAGATTAGATTCAGTGATCTCTTTAGTCGCTATTCTTAAAGGTCCCCAAAAGGTTATTTTATATGGAGGCAGTAGGAATTGGTAGCAGAATGGAAAGGTAGAGTTCTGGCTTCTATTGTGTTGAGTAGCTCAGAAAAAGTAATTAGTTTTGTGAGCTTGAGTTCTGTGGTGAATTCTCTTCTTACACTTAGGTCATGCCTTGCTTGCGAGAAGATAACTATGCAGTCAATTTTTGAAAATCAATAGTTAGGATAGAAAGCCTAAACAAAGCAAAAATGTGAATAACATGTAAGGTTTGGGAATATGCAGTTTAAAATGCAATGAGGGATTAAAAAAAAGAAATCAACTGGACCCAGTATCTTAATTGGCATAAGATCAGTTCTCCTGTTTACATCCCAGCTCCACTGATCTGCAGTAATGTATCTGTACTCCTGCTAGGCTGAGTCATTGACAGTCAGTCAATATCTTTAGCTGCTTTGCTGTGACATGTATGTGTGCACACACATACTCCACAGCTACTTTTATTAGCCTGCTAGAAATATACCGTATGCTTGAGGAATATATGTAACCCATCTTGATATAGTAATTTTAAGCAAGTTGTTAATTTCTATTTTAAAACTCAATTAATTTCTCTTTATTTCTTTCCAGGATGGCCTGAATTCCTTGGTCCTTGATCTGGATTATCCAGCGTTGAGAAAAAACAAGAACATAGATAATTTCTTAAATAGATGTAAGTTGCTCATGGATCTCAAAACAGATAGTGTTGTGATTGCAGTCTCAGGAGTTATTTATTATCAGAGTTGCTTATTTTCATTTTACCAATTGTTTTAAGTCTTATTATAAAACTTCTGTTTCAAAGAATCACTTTATCACAACAACATTTCATTTAGGGAAGTTGTTATATTCTTTAAAATATTTTGAAAAATACCAAATGTGGGGTGTAATTTTTACAGCTATGGTTATCAAGATTTGTTTTGTTACCTTTTAAGTATCTACTATAAAATAATTTGCAAAACAAATCTTAGTAATCACTTTGTAGTAATTAATTGCTCAAAATGTAAACCTTTCATATAAACTCATATCTAATCTAAGAGAGAAGCCTCTGTTGACATTGAAACTGAAATATTACATCTTAGTCTGTGGATTAGTTGAGTTATGTTTGTTCTGTAAAAAGCAATCGGCTACTTTCCACAATAACTACAGCCCTCTTTCAAGATCAGTGGCGTATTTCCCTGCTTAAAATTTTCATAGCTCAAAAGAAGTGGCCCTTTTGCTGTCCAGAGAGCCCTGTGTGGCAGGAAGAAGCAAATGACAGCGTTTTCTTTGCTACTTGTACACACACAACCACTTGAAGAGGCAGGATGCATCAACAGAGCAAGTTTTGTTTGCTTCTGGCTAAGCATCCAAGAGCTGCTCTTGCTTGATAGTAGTGCATGAAGCTTGCAAGCAACACAGCAGGGTTAAGACCTCTTCACTTCCAAGATACGATATGACTAGGAACAAACAAAAAGAGAATTTTCTCAATGATGAGCAGTTTAGTGATGCATCCAAACTGACACACCATAAGAAATCCATGAGGGAAATGCCCTATCTACAGTGAACATGAAAAGGATGCAAATTATAGTATTGGCACCTTTTATGAGCTATTTGAATTCACCTGTGTTTTACAATGCTATTTTTGCAGTACAACAAAGCTAGGTGCCTTTTTAGCTTGTGTTCACGAGCTATTCAAATTAGCAGCTACATAAGAGTTAAGCCTTGGAAGTTGTGTTTTCTTTCATGGCCCCAAACCTTCTTGTTGTCTCTCTACCCTTTTCTGCTTTTGCTTCTTTCCTGCTTTTCTCTACTGCAGCCATAGTTGTGCCAAAATGGCTTAAAAAATATTAAGCATCTTATATGACAAGCAGATTACCAGCAATGGGAGAAGCCTACAAATTTACTTTGGCTCACAGCTTTCACTGCTTTGTCTGTAAATCAGCTGACTGTTTACAGATGAAGTAGCCAAAGAGCAGCTAAGGAGGATTCAGAAAAAATCTGGCGTTTATAGATATGTGAATCCTTTAAATTCACAATAGTTAACTATTTTGAGCAGTGTACTTTACACTTACCTGAAGTGTCTTTAAAAAGCATGTAAAGGAGTTATTTTGGTTCACATGTTGCGGAGCAGTGCATCTCTTTGAAGAGTGAGGCATATAATTTCTGTGATCTTATACTACTGCCTGAGAGAAAATGGAAAACAGTGCTGTGCGTCTTCTGGGACTTCAGGTTTTTGAAAAAAGCCTCTCTCAGGTGAGACTTTTGGTAGACATTTGAGGCTGGTAATATACCTGCATTCAAGCTAGAAGAACCCACCTGGCTCAGCATTTTATTTCAGATTCCTTTCTGATGCAGCTGTCTGTATGGTCTGCTGTGAATGAGTTTGAGGAACTGAGCAGAACTAACACCTTGTTGGTGTATTTTTGTTAAAACTAGTCAGCAAAAGGAAAGCAGAGACCAGTTTCTGATTTTCATATTGCTTCACTTCACCAGCACAAAGGTAGCTGTTCAGGAGCAGGAAACTCCTGAACTCCTCAAGCTGAAACTCAAATGTTTAATTCATTTCACAGTTACAATTTATTAATTGCCCTTATTGTAGGAGTTTGGTACAGGAGAAGGACGGGGCTACAGTTGGCATTACTAGTTTGTGCAGGTTTAAGTCATTGAAATTACCACTTAGTGTCTGCAGAAATGGTTCAGAGGGGAGCAGGTGCCACTGAAAGGGAAGAGCATGTGCAAGAAGAGCTCTCATGACCAGGAGGAGGGTTTGGCCTCTCACCACCTTCAGCTTGGAGGAGAATTTGGGAATAGTATTCACAATTTGTGGAACATTAAGTTGGTGCTCTCGCAGGGTAGGGACAATGAGCTCTTGTCTCTTCTGATTTCTCACATCATCTGAAGAGCTGTCGCAAATGCCTAGCTAAGAATTATTGTCCAAAGAGTGTGACAAAGCTCTGACTAGTGGGATGTTCGAGAAAGATAAGGACTTGATCCCTCCTGAAGGCAGGAAGGTTTCCTGAAGCTACTGCAGAGATGTGACAGCCATTTTTTGAGTCAAGTGCTCTATAATGCAATGTGAAGTAGCTTAAGCAGTGTAGTTGCTTATAATCACTATAGTCCAAGTTACATAAATCCTCAAAAAATTGGGGAAAACATTGCTATAATGATCACAATCTTAGTCAATTAATTTCCTAATTCTTCCACAATATCACTTGGAGAAAGAGGGGTTTTTTATGTTCCCAGGTGCTTGAATACCCATTAACTCAAACACTGCAGGTTATTAGTAGTCAGCTTAGTGGTTTATTAAAAGCTTCTTTTAATTTAAAGGTGAAATAGTTTAGTGAAGTAGTGTCTCAACTGAGATACTAACTGATATTCATCTCAACTCATAGTTTCAAGTTGAAACTCAAATGTTTATTACAATTTATTAATTGCCCTTACTGTAGGAGTTTGGTACGTTCTATTTTGGGGATCACTTTGCAGAAGAAGCCTTTCTGATGTGTTTTACATGCAAGAAGCTTTTCATGTCCTGCTTTCCCTTACTATTCTCATTTCTTGCTATGTTCTTCAAGACACCAAGGCAAAGCAGAACATGTATTTATCATAATGTACATAAGTATCTCATACGTAAGCTCTGGTTAAGCTACTGCTTTTTTCTGAGTGTCCACTCAAGAAAGTGTTCCTTCTGAGGATACTCAAAAGCAGTAAAGGTCAAGAGAGCATAATTTCAAAGTGAATTCACAAAGCAATGAGAGGAATCTTATAGTACTCTGTGAACAAAAATGATTTTAGAGAAGAAAATTGAGTTTTTCAGCGCAAGAAATCGTTACGATTTTTCCCCTTCTGTCGTCTTAGCAATGACAACAGATTGAGTAAATTCTTCCAGCTCCCCTTTGCTACGGTCTCAGATGTGCCAAGTGTTGAATCGTGTCTTAGTGTTTTACACGTTTTCTTGGTGGTCTCCCACACATGTACTGCATATCCTTTAGCAACAACAAAAATTTAAACAATTAAGCAACAATCTTAGGCAACAGTTAAAAATATTTAGCTGCTGATACCCTGTGGTCAGGAATGGAAGGGAATGACAAGTGGATTTAAGGATAATCGGAAGAAGACAGGAAGTGGTTCTAACCGCGTATCCATTTCAGTTCAGGAACTCTGCCTTTGCAAACTCACCAGTGCTGTTGTATGCATTAATCAGCGTTGCTCAAAAACTGGAAAACTCCACTACTCGAATGATCTGCTCCTGTTTTGGAGGATGGTGAGCTTTCCCTACTCGCCATCCCGTGAGTAGTGTTGCCCAAGAGGGCAGCATCCCTCTTTACAAAGGAAGGAACCTACAGGTGTGTCATTTGTGTAGCAGCGGGGCAAAAACTCTGAAGAGACTTCCTGGAAAGTTTGTTTTTGCCATTTCCTTCTCCAAGCAGATACTGCTTAGAAGCTGTTCCCTTTAAGCAAAGTCAATCCAGATGAACTTCTGCAAAGATAACAATTCATATGAATCATATGCCAGTTCTTCAGTTAATGACATAAATGCACTGTCTAGTATGATGTTGATCATACTGTATTGGTTATTGTGATTGATTTCTTTGGAATCTTCCTAATGGTGAAACAGATGAAGTGTTGGATACCAATAGAAATCTTAGAAAAATAATGTGGTGTAGATCCCATGTTGAGTTAATGAGCTGGTTGCCCCTCTAGTTTTCTCTTGACTTCACGGCCACTCCTTGATAGATCATTGCAGTCACTGTGACACATGTTTGGCTTCAATTCTATATTAAACAATATTGTTTTGTTAGGAGTAGTGATGAGTAGTGATCAAATAATCAGATTTTCCAGGGAAAGCAGGAAATGGAGTCAACATTTTTAAGATAGAATGTCTTGAATGTATAAACAAGTTATACATCGGTGTTGTTAGTCCACTTTTGGTCACTTCATAGATCAAGTCCATGCATTGTCCATTTCTTCCATGAGACTTCATTTCCCAGTGGTCAGAGATGGCTGCTCTGCAAGTCAGAGGGCCGCGGCTTTGTGTGTCTCCATGTCTTCTGCTTGTGGTGCTCTACAGACAACCAGGTCTTTTATTGGGAGTCCCTTTCTTTTCCATGGAAGCCACTGGTCTATAGGGATAAAATTTCACTGTCTTGCATTCTTTTTTCCCCATACATACACGTTTGCAAATGCCTGAATATTTTCTTTTTAAGTTTCTGAGAAAATAACCTTAGTATAACATTTTTCTTTTTCCTGGGCAGGAAAGCCTAGTCCTCTTCTCCCCTTCTTTTCAGTCAGATATTTACTTAATTTGCACAAGAACTTGTAAGTTTCAGGCGCATTCTTGTTGCCAGCTGTCAACGCCCGATTCAAAATCTCTACCCACTCAGGCAATGAAGCTCCATTTCTTTCAAGGTTGCGGTATCATTTTTTGAGTCGTAAATCAAAAGCTGACTTAAAACACTTCTGTTACCTAACATTCCTGGTCTTTGCTACGTTGAAGAAACCTGACTCATAGGTGATGATATTTTTCACGTTTTAGGGCTTCTAGTCAAATGTTATAGTATTTTATATGATTCCTAATAATCTAGGGTTGTGCACTAGTATCTAGTATCTTTCTTTTCACTTGATGTCTTTCTTCCAGTGGGCTTCATGCTGGTGTGAATTTATGTAGAAATTCTCTGATATCTCATCTGCATCAAAGTTGTATGTTACCTTTTAATAATTCAGCCCTACAGAAAAATTCCTCTAAGGACAGTGTTGGAAAGGTTTCTTGCACCTTGAATCTGATCATGTTATATGATACACGAACTAAATCATATGATCCAACGTGTTGCAAATCTGATACTTCTTCATGACTTCCCTGAGCTTGTTTTGCAGTTCTATGGGGTTTTTTTTCTTTGATTAGTTTCTTGCTTTGATTATCTGTCAAACTTTTTTTAAAAAAAAAAAAAAGCATCTGTATAAATATAAAATATCTATGTCTATATTTCTTTTTAAATAGGATTGTTAAATCTTTTAGTAGAGCAAGTAGGATTGCTTCATTCTCATCTCTTTATAAGGCTGATAAAACCAGCAAATCAGCTATTCCCTCATTTGCTTACTTTGTGGGATTTTTTACTGCTTAACTGTGGTGTTCAATGCTTGCTGTTTAAACATTTTTCACTGGAACTATATTAAAATTGTTTATAATTTCTGTATTACTTTTGTTCTAGGTTCAAAAAATATTTCTGTGAGTTTCCAACCAAAAATAGAGATAATGTAGGATTACCTCATCCCTTCAACATTTTTCAGTTCTAGCCCATCTCGCAAATATTTGAAAATAAATTAATGTGATTCTTCTCCCTAGTGAAATGTGAAATTTTATGTTCAAAACTTTAATGGAATGTTCTCTCTGACTTAAAATTTGCTCATGTTCCTTCTGTACAGTCATTTGTCCCTTAAATTTGCCTTGGTCCTTATCTTGTGCCAGACCTTCTGATCTGCAATAGAGGAAACTTCCAAATGCTCTTTCCCTCTCAGACTGCAGAATTAGTTCACATCATGATTGAAACAATAAATTTGGTCTGGCTGAACCATTTTTGATGTCTTACTCTTCCTGTCTAAGCTTTCACGATTCCCTGTAAAAAGTGTTTACATTCTCTGCGCTTCTTTTCCTGCCTGTGCTCTTAATCTTTCCACAATATCATCAGCACCCTGAACGTAGCAGATTTTTCAGCTTTACACGGTTTAATTATTCTTTCCTGTTGAGAGCTGTGGCCCTATGCTTACCTCAGATTTTCTTTGATTGCCAATAAGTTCTTCATCTTGCTCTTTCTAACCCCTGCTAGTTTCAACTCCAGCTGAGCTTTGGCTTTCCCTGCATGCCTGATTTATTCGCCTGGATAGCTCATCCCTGCTCCCACCTTCCAGATCCTCCCTTTTCACATTTGAACCCCAACAGGCGTTCCCCATAGTGCCAAGCTGGCCCCCTGCTTTGCCAGCTTGAATTCCAGCTCCAGTAGAACAGTCTGTTCTTGTGGTGCAGGGATCTTCCCTGAAGATCAACCCACTCTCCTGAGCTTCATTTCCCATCCAGCACATCCTGGGGGATTTGGCCTATGCATTTCTCAAAGCAGCTCAAATTCTTAAAGTCCGGAGTTTGTCCTTGCCCGCTTTGGTTCTGTCACGGTCTTACATTCCACCATCCCATGGCTGCTTCAGCAAAGGCTGACAGTGACTTCATCATCCCTGAGGAGATCTTACAGGTGTAATAGAGTGCCTTGTCACATTGCCTTATTGCTTGCTTGGGTGTATTGGAGTCAATGGAATCAAGGAGTCTTCTGGATCGCTTGCACCCTGCCAGGCTGCCCTTCCTGAGGATCACAGAATCATTATGCTTGGAAAAGACCCTCAAGATCATCCAAGCCACTTGCTAAACATTCGTTAGCATTAACTCTCTGTGACATTACAAATAGATTGACATTACAAATGATTAAAGGTGTTAAATGAAAATTAAATCCCCCCTCAAAAGTTTAAATTCGACAGTTTAAGGTATAAGTTGTCATCCTTTTCCAGAAAAAGTGGAAATAATTCAGCGTAATTTAAAGAATTACCAAGAAGGCTGTAAACATTTAGTTTCAAATAGCTCACTTTGATACTAAATGACAAACATGAGCAAAAATTCTTGTGTTGTTATGCATGCATTATAATAGCTTTGTTTAATTTTTTTTAGATGAGAAAGTTGTGGAAAAAATCCGAGCTTTACAAATGAAAGCTGAAGACTATGATGTTGTTAAAGTGATCGGAAGAGGTGCTTTTGGAGAAGTGCAGCTGGTAAGAGTGTCATGATTTATTGATTAGACAGGTTTATGGCTCCAGCTGGAAACTGGTAAATGGGTAAAATCATAACTTTGTAATGTAGAACATTTTTGGAAGATAAGATGATATTTGGCATTTTTGTTAAGAAATAAAAATTCTTAAAAACAATTCTGAAGTGCTTAGAGGAGATGCATAATATATAAAAACAATAACTTTGTTATGTATCTTCCATATTAAAATATTGGTGAACTGATAAGACTGAAACAAAAAAAAATTGCTTGGGATAAAAAATAGAAAAGTTTAAAAAATAAAGAAAGGGAAACAAATAGGAAAAAAGCCAGGCTGCAAGATTTTTATTTTTCTTTCTGTTTACCTTTTAGCAGTGATTTGCTCTAAGTTGCACTGACTAAAGCAGATGTAATTTTAATTCTTCTTTACCAATAGGTCAGTATTTATTTTCTTGATGAAAATAAATCTGAAAACTACTAGGTATGTTTCTTTGCTTTTTGTGGTAGATGAGTTAAATACTGTATTCCTCTTTTTAGTTAATACAATGTAAAGATGAAGCTTTTGCTTAAATATTCTTCCCGACAAATTGTGTAAAATGTCTTTCAAAGTCAGATGAAAAATAGAGTGGTGGAAAACTGCGGCTAGGCTGTTTCTCTGACTCATACATAATTTTCAAATTTAGATGTGATTCATGTAACAGTGAACAACGTTTATTAAGTGATTTTTTTTTTTTTTTTTTTTTTAAGACAACTTCATCCATGTATGGCAATATGAGAATATAGCTCCTTGCTCTTCTGTTTCTTTCAGAGTCTGTTCCACTTTGTCCAGAAAAGTTAAATGTAGGCAGTAGAATTTCCACAGATAGGCATTCACAGTCAAGACATTAAAGAATTAGTGTGTAAATTGCATATGCTTTTATATAATGCTGCAGGTGCTGATCGCTGGAAAACCAGCGTTCAGCAGAACACTGAATATTTGAAAAGGAGCTGCTGCAAGGGAGCTCCTTGGCCTCCATCATTTCAGTGGCACTTCTCAAATATTTTGTTGTAGTCTTGTAACACTGATTTTTTTTTTTATTTATTATTATAATTTTCTGCTCTGGTAACTAGTAAAAATCATCCTGTAAGGAGCAAAGTTCCTCTTCCATCTCTTTAAAGGAGGAAAATAAGAAAAATATCCCCATAGCCAAAACCATCTACAGTTTTAAGATGCCTTGCTGATCATTTGCTAGAAGCGTGCAAAGGCATTGTATTTTTAATGTGCTTCAAAAATCAAAATAATTTTTATATGCATATTTATCAGCAATTAATGATTTTTTAAAAAACAGTTAATTGCTTTTCCTTTGCTTTTTACATTTAGTTTTAAATACAGTTTTTAATTTAAAAAAAAATTAACATTTTACTTCTAAGTCAGAATAAATTTAAGACAATAGTTCACAAGGTACATACTGGCATTATTTAGGTAGTTTAAGGGGCCTGAAGAAAAGCTTTGCTTGTTATTTGTCATCATTATAATGCAATGGTAACATTCATAATAATCTGGTCAAATAGTTTTTTTTGTTTAAATAAGGTACTGAAATCCCAAAATAAGAAGTTAAAAATCACTGGCACTGGCACGAAATTTCTGTCTGTTCACATAGAGCTCTTTATGCCAACTTAAAAGAACTTAAAAGAACTTCTTCATAATACTTCACTCTCCTACTGCTAAAAAGGAGAGCACTAATCAACACTGTATATCTGTACTAATATTAGCTAGAGATGAGAATGTACATACCTGGATTTTTTTTTGACTTGCAGGGTATGATGTAAGTTTAAACCATTGGGCTAAATCTGTTCCTCTTTCTGTACCATTCAGACGTTAACACCACAGCTGCATATGATGGATTTGCAGGAATCAGATTTTTTTTTTCCAAGCATTCTGTGATCAAAATAGAGATTTGTTTCAGTTTGAACTCAACATAGAAATAAAATATACTTGAGTATGAGTCTCGTTCATGAATTTCATGTTCTTTTTTCAGCATGTGCAGTCATGCATTGTTCAATATTTGTATAAGCCCCTAAATAAGCATGCTAACATATTATGCAAAATATGCAGCCTTCCAAGAGAAGAAAAAATCCAATGTTTTTTCTCCCAGGTAGCAATTTCCTGTGAAGGAAGTAGTGAGGCCAGAGCAGCTTCCCAGATCGCAGCTATGACAAAACCTGCATTAAGCATGTTGTGTCTTAGAGCTAGATTTACAAAAACCTGCCTCAGTTCCTCACAAATTCTGTCCAATAAAAGAGGTTTCAGTCTGAGCATCTGACTTGATGGACCCACAGTTTTCTGCAGTGCCAGAAGTACTGAACTCTGCTCTGTCTATGGCCTTGACTTTGCTAGCTTTGCTGGCCTGGCAGTAGAGTCGCTCTCAGCTGCCAGGTCCCCTCACTGGTTGCAGTGCAGTGAGTAAAAGTGACTGATGTCCAAGCCAGACAGAAAAAAAATGAATTATGGTGCTTAATACATACAGTACAGAAACAGCATGTTTTGGGCATATCTTTATGCATTTTTACTTGAGGAAAAATCCTCTAGCTTTGCCACTGAAACATATACTCCATAGGCACAGCCACCAAGGTGTGAGCAGGTTCAGTATTTGCCATTAAGGGGTTTGTATCTTGGCCAGAGTTTGCCAGCTGCAGCTGGCAACATGTGCACATCCATACTAGCTTGTATAACACAATAGTGGTCTATTAGCTGGAAATTTTTTCAGCTAATTTTTTTTAACTATGGCAGCATTTCTGTAGCAATTTCCTATAGCTCTGTTCAGTATTTTGGGATATTGATAATGGCATTGACTTATCCTTAATTTCAGTATCACATTTTAGGATCTTCATTTTCTTTCCTAGAATGTTTTCGATTTTAATACGATGTAGTTAACGTAGTTACGACTCAAAACAGTCATCTTAGTTTCTTTATCTACAGCTTGTCTTTTGGTAGGAATACTGCAAAAATTACAGATTCATTGTGTGCAAACTTGTTTCTTGAAAATCTTATCACTGATCTTATTTTACTTTTCATTAATGAGGCAGATTAGAGTGAAATTTGTGCTGTTTCATGCATTTTCATCAGCTAAACCAGGCTATGTTACTTTATATTAATGGCACGAAGGGATTTTCCTACCTATTTTGAGAGTGACTGTAGTGCTGTGAGCTTGGAGTTTATATTTGACAGTTCATTTAAACAATGGAATAAAGTGAAATATCGTGACAGTTTAATACTGGGATCATTTACTATATGAGCTAGTGTATATATATGTGCAAATAGAGCTTTGAGTAAAGAGCCCAGTAGCTTAAACTGCTAAGCAGCCTGTCCAGGGGCCGGGGTAGGGATGTGAGAAGTAAAACCTTTGGCAAGTCTGTTTACCTACCTGTAAGGCTTGCCAGGGCAGAGCCAAGCTCCACATGTGCCTGCTCTCTACTTGCTGCTTCAAATCCTTTCTGTAGAGAGAAAGGGTCTATCTTGAATTTTTCTCAATAAACCAACTAATAACCTAGCGGCACTGCCTTAAACAAGTGCACAGACTGATTTCTGTTCCCTCCTTGTTTATTTTGCTTTTCCTGTGCAGGAGCTTGTTTCAGGCCGTGCCGACTATTGGAGACTCCTTTTTATCCTAGTAGCAGGAAGCAATTTTTCTCTTGCATGAAGTCAGCTATACCAGCCACACCCAGGCAAGAGCACACAGTGATTTGAGGAATCATAAACTAATAAAATACATTAGAGATATTTATGTATGAAGTTTCACGTAAAACAGATTAAACATCATTTTCTTTAAGGTTGGCAGACCTTTATGTTCCTTCTGGTTTTGAGCCAAAGGACTCCAACAGCTCTGCTTCACAGAACACAATTTAGACTATTCCTCCAGGTCTGCAGATAATCCCATCTGGGATTGGCAAATGGGAGGCAGTTAGTTCTCAGAATAAAAACTAACCCACTAGTGAACACATTCAATCTTAAAATGCACCTGCTTCTAGACTTACTAATGAAGTGTTTCTGTTTTGGGGTTTGGTGGAAGGTTTTGATTTAGCTCTACAGAAAGTTGTAGGCTACTGATAAAGTATACAAGAGACCAGTTCTAAAATGTTTGTACCTGCATCTTGACAGTAAAAAGCTGCAGTTTCAAGAACACCAGATGATAGCTGATAGCATTTCCATTTATAATTCCACTGTTTCCAAGACCATTTTTTTTTTTTGCAACGAATGCTTCTCCGACCTCTACAAATTCTGCCTGTGAGCTTGAGTGACACGAACGCTCACAACTTGGCAGGAGGAGGCTGCTGCTTCCCTAGCACAGAGCAAGCCAAAGGTGCCTTTGTGGAGCTGTTCACTGCAGACAGGAAGGTCACCAAGTGGTGCTGCTGGGCAAAGGAAGATGCTGTTAAACATTCCTCCAAGCAGCGTGGTTAAGTTCAGATAGCATCTAAACTAAGAGGTTGGGGCATTTTGGCAGTTGAAGTAAGTGGAGTTGCTCAGGAAATACTCAGAACAGCATTTCCATCCTTTGTAGTAAAGAAAGTAGGACTTTTCTCATCCTTAGAACTTCTGTTTAGCACTTTCAATTTGAGTAAGGTGACTAGTGCAACCACCCCCCATAGCACTTATACACCAGCGTGTCGTCAGAAAACAGAGGCCCCCAGAGCTCTGCAGCCCTGCAACTCCTCCTCCCGGGTTGTCACAGCTCCTGCAGCAGTTCACACGCCCTGACAGAGCCTCCTACCTCTGGTATCCTGTGTTAGAATCTGCGTGTAGGAAGACTGGGTTACTACATCCCAGAAAAGAGTTTGTAAGTAGGGGAAATATGCTATGTTGGTATTTAATTTTTTTTATAAGGCTTATTAAAAATACTGTTTTGGTCCAACAGGTTCGCCACAAAATGACACAGAAGGTTTATGCAATGAAGCTACTTAGTAAATTTGAAATGATCAAGAGATCAGATTCAGCCTTTTTCTGGGAAGAAAGAGATATCATGGCCTTTGCCAACAGTCCCTGGGTGGTTCAGGTAAGGAAAATACGGAAGATGGTAATAATAAAGCTATAAATCTTTACCAACCTTGTCTTGTTTTGGAATTTACCTCTAAACCCAAATAATAGGTTAGATTCAGATTTTTTTTTTTAAAGATATATGTTTATAGAAACTGTACTGACTTTCATTGTTTTTCACTTGTATTTGGGTGCATTATAAGGCCGCAGTATACAAGATTAACTTTTACATTGGTCATTTTCAATGCATTGTTAAGTGGAATTAAACAGGGTTTCAAAATAGCTACATAATTACTTGGAATGTAACATTTTTCAGGGGAACACAATCAGTTACTGTTGCAGGTAACATAATACCTCTGTAGGAATGTAAAAACAAATATCTGGATCATCTGTAAAAACAAATATCAGCATCATCTGTAATGTGTCAGTTTTTCCCAATGATACAGACACAAGGTCACAAGCATTAAATAGGATGGGGCTTTCAGAAGCTACTGCCTTCTGAGCTGCAGTATGTGTTGCCAGCAGATTGAGGGAGGTGAACCTCCCTTCTACTCAGCTCTGGAGAGGCCACATCTGGAGTATTGCATGCAGTTCTGGGCTCCTCAGTACAAGAAGGACATTGAGCTACTAGAGAGGGTCCAGTGCAGAATCATGAAGATGATTAAGACATGAAGCATCTATCATATGAGGAAAGACTAAGTGAGCTGGGCCTGTTTAACCTAGATAAGAGAAGATTGCAAGGGGATCTCATCAATGCATAAAAACATCTAAGGGGAGAATGTAGAGAGGATGGGGTCAAATTCTTCTTGGTGGTGGCCAGTGACAGGAAAGGGGTAATGGGTACAAGTTGAAACACAGGAAGCTCCACCTCCATGTGAGGAAGAACTTTCCTGTGAGGGTGACAGGGCCCTGGCACAGGCTGCCCACAGAGGTTGTGGAGTCTCCTTCTCTGGAGATCTTCCAAACCTCCCTGGATGCCACCCTGTGCCCCGTGCTCTAGGTGTCGGGCGGGGGGGTGCTCAGGGGGGTTGGACTAGATGATCTCTAAAGGTCCCTTCCTACCTCAACCATTCTGTGATTCTGTGAATATGGGTGATTGCACCCTCCTAGTCCTCATGAGACAGGAGTCTAAAACTGAGGTGCTTCAAGCATCACCAGTTAGTGCTCAGTATTGCCTCTCAGCCCAGAAAAGATCCTGTCAGCTGGTGCTTGGTCCATTCCTTAGCACAACTGCCTCTAACTGTCTCATGATGGGCATTATCACAGTGTTTGTAATATGGAATAGGCCTTTGGGAAGTGTTAGTGCTCAGTGGTGCAATTTGTTGTAATTGGTAAATTACACCCATTAATAAAATGTGTGGTGAATACATACATCTTACCAACATGACTGATACTTTACTTGGTTAAGTACTTAATATGTTTAAACTCTCTTAGATGTGCTGCCATGCCTCTGTCAGTTTAAAAACTAAAGACAGACCTTAAGCTTTTTATGTTTTTTCGAAATAATCCACTTAATGTAGGCAAACTGTATTTTCTTTTTTTCTATTTTGGCTGTTTAACTATTCTGAGCATATTCTGTATTCTTGCCCATATTTAGTAGAAATAATTTAAAAATAATCTATTCTGTTAATATACTGGTTTGCTTTTGTTATAAGGTTAGTTTTTTATTTTATTTTTCATATTGAACTTCAGCGTCCTACAACTGAAGGTAATGAGAAATGTATGACTCAGCTTTCAAAGGAAAATGTAGCCAGCATTATATAAATATGAGTGTGTGTTTTGCAAATGGCAAATACTGAACAACTTAAAATATAGTTGAAGCTGTGCCTTCTATGATGAAATGTATTCATGATATATTTAGGTATTGCGAAGGGTAGGATGTTCAGCTAGTAGCTGGGACAGGTCACACAGCTTCTTTGTGTCTTATTTTTTGCATGAAAAATGAAATGAGAGCCCTAGATAATATCACTTTCCACTGCTGCTCATAAAAATAAATATGGACATAATGTTTGCAGTTACTGTTCTGTGATATTAATATTTTTACATATGATTATACAGATTATTTTAGTTTTTAATTTAGATTTTAATTACCACATATATTACCACATTATGTCTATTGCGTGTATTAATTATTGCTGAAAACAGAAATATCCAACAGCAGCAGTACAAGACATATGTCTTCTGTTAATAATATGCAATAAATTTTATTCCCAAATAATATATCTTGCTACCTTTCATTCCCCATAATGCTTCATGATCCTTCATGCCTCGTTGTTTTTGATGCCTCCCTTCCACTCATCCTTTTTATTCACTCTTGGATTTTGTGTGGCTATCTTGTGGATTTTTTTTTTTTTTTTTTTTTTTTTAGTTTTTAGTTTAAAGGAGCAATATTTCCATAGAAATAAAGTGACAGAGTTTCGGGGGGTTGTTTTGCAGCCATCACCAAACCAGATGATGATTCTGGTTCTTTTCAGACCTGGTGATGTATAACTGAAAGCCTTTATACTTCCGTGATATGAAATGCTTATTAAACAAATTAAATATTCATTATCATGTCATGATGTAGCATACTAGCTACTATATATACTGAGCATTTCATTGTCAAAACAGATACTTTACATTGTTTATGGTTGTTATCTCAGGGATGCTTCTTTTTTCTTTCTCCCTCATTTCAATGTACTTGTTGATTTAGGAGGAGAGAGTGGTAACTGTTGTTACAAATATTTACAGAGATATGGCATACAATTTATGAGAAATTCAGAAACAGTCTGAGATGCTGCTCACTGTTGAGTTGTTTTCAGAGCAATGCAGAATAATTCCCTTCTGAGTTAATATTTTATGTTGTAACTCTTAGTGATATTTTGAATGCCAAGAAACATGGAGATTAAAGGAGATATTCATACCACTGGAGTAACTGATTTTTTTTTCTTAGAAATTGAAGTTTTTGAACATCAATAAACCTGATATTATTGCCAAAATTAATATATAATGCGGTTTATTTGAATTTAAAAAAATGTTTTACACTCGTGCTGAAAATGTATGCTCAGATGTAGTGAAACATTTAGAAACTTTATTATTTTTTCCAGATGTCTTTGAAAAATAACTGCCGCATTTTCTTTTCTCGCAGCTTTTTTGTGCCTTTCAAGATGACAGGTACCTGTACATGGTAATGGAATACATGCCAGGCGGAGATCTTGTAAACCTTATGAGCAATTACGATGTGCCTGAGAAATGGGCCAAGTTCTATACAGCCGAAGTTGTGCTTGCACTTGATGCAATTCACTCCATGGGCTTGATACACAGAGATGTGAAGCCTGATAATATGCTTTTAGATAAATATGGGCATCTAAAGCTGGCAGATTTTGGCACTTGCATGAAAATGGATGAAGTAAGTATACAACAAACTAATTTATCGTCTTTAAAACTGTAATTCTAAGGTTTATTTTTGTCTGAGTTATAGTACCCAAGGGAATGTTCATCAAGTTGTCCACTTGGTTGGAATGCTGCTCCTTATCTCCAAATTTTAAATACAAGGGTACTTCAAATTTTGTAACATTGTCTGTAATAAACTGTTTTGGCACACAGGAGAAGGAAATAAACTTTTTGTTTTTTTTGAGAGCATAAGTCTTTATGGATTTGTGAGGTTTGTGTTTTTTTTTTTTTTTTTTTTTTGGCAAATCTCTGAAAAGCTTATGAGACAACTTGTAGTTTTACCATTACTAATGCTGGAACAGTTCATAAGTTGACTTTTTTTTTATAAAGAAAACTTATTTTAAAGACGAGCTGTAGGCCCAATCATTTTTTTCCTGTGTCTAATTGCACTCTTAGCATCCCCTAGTGGTCATTACCATGAGGTCGCAGTAAGGCAGCAATGGCAATGTACAGGTTGCTTGACGATTGTCTCAACTATTACTAAAGATGTCATATATTTTAAAATGTGCAGATTTTACCATGCACAAACAGAGAAACTTTAATAAAATTATGTTTAACAATATGTACTACCTTGCATTATTAAAGGAGAGTTAAATATAGTGCCGCCTTATTGTGGCTTGCACTTTTATAACTTTCATGAAGAAATCATATGTTTTGTTGAAATGTAATACCCTCACTTCTGTGGAAGTGTAACAGATTCTCAGATTCAGTATAAATGTATGTTATTGTTGACCTGGCTTTTGCAAGGTTTCAATAATAATGTTGGCAAGGATGAGACTTTTTAAGCTTCCTTGCATTAACATGCTAGATATTTTCAGTATTGCTTAGGCAGTGCCTGGTAGGATCTCTCTGCAGTCTGCTGCATTCGCATCATTATGAAAATGTCTTTAGCTTATCTAGAAGGTACTGGTTTGGAAGGTTGTGTTTTTTCTTTTCTTTCATGTGACAATATGTTAACTCCATTGAAAAACTAGAGCTGTTTGAGATTCCCTGATCCATGTAGTTTTGCTGATATTGTAGATGTATATTCCATAGACAGGCGAATTGTTTATCTTCAGTTATTTAGCTGTCTGCATCTTAAGGGGACATTTATTTTAATTGGAAAAATCAAAAATAATACTTTAATCTCTTAATGTGAACCCCTAACTTAGTCCTTACAAAGTTAATTTTAATTCTGAGCCAGCAACCTACCAATTCTTAGCAGGCTTTAAGTAATTGTGCTGTTTATCTGAAAAGACAGTAAAAAAGCTTCACAAGCCTCATAATTTAAATCTGCCAAAGAGAAAAAATGGTGATTCCTTACCAAAATGCTGTTTGAGGGCTCCTAGAAATGCTAAACCTAAGCTTATTTTTTTCTTGTTAAAGAAATGGAATAATAAAATATGGTTGATCTTGTTGTAAATATGAGAATCATATGCAGAATCAGTGATCCCCTAAGTAAGTTAATTTTTTAACAGTTTAGATTTTAAATTCCTTTTCCTCTCAGACTCAATGGAATGGCAAAAATATTTTATACAGGAAGCTTTAGAAGTTGAAAGAATTCTGGATTGTCTCCAAATCCCATGCTACTTCTTACAAACATGAACACATCCCAGCTGTGTAAATATAATATTGATGTTGGCAAGATGATTTCTAGAAAATATATGCTTACCCAAGAGCTATTTTTCTCTGACATGGAGTTG
This sequence comes from Crypturellus tataupa, assembly GCA_034781795.1. Classification (NCBI taxonomy): domain Eukaryota; kingdom Metazoa; phylum Chordata; class Aves; order Tinamiformes; family Tinamidae; genus Crypturellus; species Crypturellus tataupa. The sequence continues at coordinate 461,740 of JAWLRI010000078.1, forward strand.
TACACATTAGCATCTTCCTTTTGCTGTTGAGGGCTCAGGAAGATTTTGCTGCAGTTTGACAAAAGATGAAGAGAGATTTAATTAGTTACTTAGATACTTGTAGTGGAGCTGAAATCTGTATTAAGTCTTCCAAGCCAGTCCAGGCACTTGCAGCAGAATTCTTTCTAACCAACACGTGGAAACAATTGCTAAGTGTTTCAGTGATGTTTTCTAATACAGAAAGAATCGGTCTGTTTATGTAACTCAGCTGTGGGTTAGTTTTTTGTATTTTTTTAAATCTGTGTCTAGGCAAGCGTCTGTATAATTGAGTATGGCATGGAGTTGCGCTCAGACTCTCAGCAGGGAGCTGTATTTCCCTCCTGCGGCAGTTGCAGGGCTCCCGAACCACAGGTGTCTGCTGAGGCTGTGGGCTCTGCGCTCAGCCTGCGCTCACTGAGCTCTCAGCAAGGGTCTCTGAGGGAAAGAGAGGGGGCTGAGGAAACAAACACTATCTTGGTGATGGCCTCTTGGCTGAGGGAACTTATTTGAAATAAGCAGCATGTTCCTGTTTCTAGAACTCAACTCGTGTCTTATTAAACGTCATTCGAAACTCTGCTGGATCTTTCTCACGCCAGTTACTTGTCCACAGCATGGTTTACAAGCCCAAATGTGCTGTTGACACCTCATCTAATTTTTCTTTACCATCCCTACACCAGTGCCCCACAGCTCTTGTTTACTGGAGAGGACTTCATGAAGGAGTGAAAGTCTAATCCTGAGAGCCCTGTCCCTAACAGCAAGTTGGTCAGGTCTGGTAAAGGTGCTCCTGAGGATGACGCTCTGTCTTCAGCAAGATAATACTTGCGTGTGAGACTGGGAACACTGTGACTGTGGACAGAAGTTTTGAGCGAGCACTCTGCCCCGTGTCTTTTTGAGAGCTTCATTTATTTATTTTTAATTGTGCACTGCGCACTTCACTATAGCTGATGGAGCCTCCCTCAGGATACAACTCCAAGATGTGCCGTGATCTTCTGAGGTGATGAGAAAAGTCTCAGACAAAATGTGGTCTTCAGACTCATGAGAGTAATTCCCCTTGTTCCAGAGATGCTGTGCCCCATGTGCCACTCGGGCATAAAGTTTCATATTCAGAGCACCAGATCAGGACTTTATCCAGAGTAACAGCACCCTTTGTCTCTTGTCAGAGGATGAAAATAGAGAATGTAGAAGTCGTCTCACAGTACACAGAGAATGTCAGGACATCATGTACTGTGCAAAGATTCCTCTTTGATGTCAGAGATCACAGAATTAGTCAGACTGCAGTATTAGGAGTATCCAGTGCTTCAAATACATACAGAGCAACGCCTGAGTTTTCTGAAAGAGTCACTGTGCAACCAAGAGGAATAGTGATCGGGGAATGTTGTGACCAGGTGGTAATGCCTTTTTAATGCTCTTGAGCTGGAAGGTAGAGAATTTTATGGTGACAAAGTGCAGCCAACTCCACATACTTGGGAGAAATACAGTCCATTGAAAAGTGCTTTTGCTGTTCTTAGCATGCTTTTGCTCATAGAAGTGTTTCTGGTTCTCTTGTTCAGTTCTTGGATATCTTGTCTGACCTATGTTCTTGCCTAGAATCCCTTAGCATCTGTAACACCACTGAAAAAGAGATTCCTTGTTGCTGGATACTGGCCATTAGACGTAGGTAGGGCTGTTTTTTTTCCTTTGGCGCAACCTTTGATTTATTTACATGACTTCATAAAATATTGACATACATGAAATATTAAAAAGTGATCTTGTTTTGTTGTATTAATTATAGAGGAAAGGAAAATAACGTGTTATTAAGTGCTTACGTATCAGGGTGCTGAGACTGGTCTAAGTACAAAGTTCTTGTGGCTGAAGGTGTCTTCAGAGAAGTCTGTCTGAATGGTTTTGATGACTTTGTTCTTAAAGCAGCTGCCTTCCTGGGGAGGGATTCAGACAATTCTTGCTGAGTGAAGACTCAGACTTTCCCTTTTTGCCATTTTGGCTTTAGATAAGAAAGGCAGGGACACGAATCAGTGCTGGAGACTGTTGCTGGAGACAGTCTGAGTTCACCAGCTGCTTTGGACTAACAGCAGTTTATGCAGTGCTCAGAGCAAAGGGAGACTTAAACTCCAGAGAGGACCTGGAGATTTGTGCACTGAATACTTTTCCAAGCAGAATGATGGAATAATTGCTCCAGTTGGGTGCCAGATCTGGTTTTGCACGTTTTTGGCTTTAGATTTGGCTTTAGAACCTTTGCGTTTTAGTTTATTTCCCAGGATTAAACATACTCATCTGTATTCTTCTTAATCTGAGAATGCAATAAGTCTTTATCTGTTCTAAAAAGCTATTTCATTTCCTCATGCCAGGATGGTCAGGTTAGGTACTGTAGATACACTCTGCTTTGAAAGCAGAAGCTAATCCACTCTTCATTCTAGGGCAGGTACTAATTGTACTTTACTTAGCCTTTAGCATGAGAGGTTTAGAGGTGGAATTTTAGAAGTAGATAAGTTTTCATGAGGAAGCGTGTATTTCAGAATTCCTTAGGTCTGCACTATTTAATCATAATCTTAATTTTAGTTTACTAGTTTATTATTTGGGTTTAGTATATAAATAAAAACAGCTAACCATTCATGCTGAACAGGAAAATAAATCTAATAATTTGGCATCTGATTTTTTTATGTCAATATTGTTCTGAAAACAAAATGTTTCTCTTTATTTAAAAATGTATTGTGGTTTCTGTTGTTCTACTAATATTCAGCCAAAGCTGATGGCAACATGTATTAAGAACTTTCCAAGATGACTTAGAAGAGACTTTAGATTGAGCTTCAGAATAAAAGACAAGTGCATTTTTGATACTTTCCTAACCCCAAGATTTTATTTCATTCATCTGTCTGGTCTCTCTGGAATGAATTCAGTGAATTTGATTAAAGGAAACAAACTCCTGAGTTTGAACCAGTGTGCTGGCTGATCTGACGCTGTTTCTGCTTATTTTTAGTCTCTCTGTGTGATGTGAAAATGATAAAGAACCATTCCATTAATGCAGCTATATTAATATATTAATAAAAGTAATTCATACATTTATTTTTTTTAAAAGGAAGTAAGTTTTTTTATAAAATAGATTTTCCCATTTTTCCTACCTTCAAATAAAAACATATAACTATAAAATGTTAACCTATAGCTTTACTTATGTACACTAGATGTAAGTCTTATGCATTGCTCATAAGGCCTCACTGCAAGCTCTCAGTATTATTCAGAAGCCTCTCCCACACTTCAGTAAGATGCATCAACCAGTCCCACAGGGTATGTAGTTCAGTTACTTTGAATAGAAGCCAAGGTAAATCATAAATATTGCTGATACTTGGAAGGTGTTACTAAAAAGAAAAAGGTTCTACAGTAGATGGAGGAGAGCAGGTTAATAGGTCCTCTCATTTCACTCCACATTGCCCTTGCAGCAGAAATGGAGACATTCAAAAATGCTCCTCAGGCCAAGCATTTTGGGTTGTACTCGATGTGTTTTTCGGGGCTTGGTGCAGTTCTGGGTGGGCTCTGCAGTGTTTTGAGTGACCGCTTGCCGTTGCACAGACAGGCATGGTGCGCTGCGACACGGCGGTCGGCACCCCGGACTACATCTCGCCCGAGGTGCTCAAGTCCCAGGGCGGCGATGGATACTACGGGCGCGAGTGCGACTGGTGGTCTGTGGGGGTCTTCCTCTTTGAGATGCTAGTTGGTGAGTAGCAGCTTTTTTCTGCCAGTAAGTTTCTCACGTAGACCTCTCTATGGCTTTGTCTGCCCTTCACTACAAGGGGTCTGGTTGGTATCTAAGGGCTGGTGCTGCCATTTCTCTCCTGCTTCCTTTGCCTTTTCAGTGCCATGACAGCAGCTGTGTGTTTGCATAGCACTTGGCTCCTGGCCTTTGTTCAGCTTAAAACTATTCTAAGAGTTTTAACTTGCCTGGAGAAGATTGAGAGGGGATCTGATTAATTGTAAAGAGAATGGGGCCAAACTCTTCTTGGTGGTGATCAGTGACAGGATAAGGGGTAATGGGTACAAGTTGAAACACAGGAAGTTCCACCTCCATGTGAGGAAGAACTTCTTTGTTGTGAGGGTGACAGAGCCCTGGCACAGGCTGCCCAGAGAAGCTGTGGAGTTTCCTTCTCTGGAGATCTTCCAAACCCGCCTGGATGCCACCCTGTGTCCCGTGCTCTAGGTGTCCCTGCTGGAGCAGGGGGGTTGGACTAGATGATCTCTAGAGGTCCCTTCCTACCTCAACCATTCTGTGATTCTGTGACCTTGGGGCCGTCTGCTGTTCACTTCGCAGCCTCATAAACGCTTGAGCCATCTCTGGGGAGGATGTCGAGCTGCCGGGGATGAGAAACAAGTTCAAAGGATGATACTGCTTTTTTCAGCGCTAGCAGGAGCTTCTCTTAGGTTAAGGTGACCGTGAAACTAGGACCTACTGCTTCTTTTATGCCCAAGTCAGGATTTTCCAGTAAAATACCCTAGACTGCTATGGCAACTGCCATAGAAAGTAATCTGCTAGAGAGATGAGTCATCAGCAGCTTAAAATACATGGAAATCAGTATTAGAGTCTAGCAACAAAATACTGATTATACAAGGATGGAATCAAGCATATAATTATTCAAAATCCAAATCAGCATGTTCTGGGAGTATTACAGATCTGATGCTTCTGGCATCCTGAGCCAGGGAAGATGTTTGGGTATAGGATGCTGTTGAAACACCACTGTCTTTAGGAACTGTTGCAATATGATTTAGGAAAAAATGTGTTTTATAATTAATAGCTTTTCATACACAAGTGTAGTAATAAATAGCATTCTTAGCTTATAAAAATACTGAACATAACTGTCCAGAAATGCTTTCTCAGAACTTCATATTTTTTTCTTATTTAAGAGAAAGTTTTTTCCTTTATTCTTCTAATAAAAAAAGTCTGGGGAGGTATAGCTTTTGTAGTCTTTTAAACCTGTATAGTTTTATATTTTAAAGAAAGTATAAGGCATTTTAGCATTCTGCGTTGAATAAAGCTGCAACACCAACAAAAATTGTACTGCTTCTCATTATGCATTTAAGTAAAGCTAAAATGTTAGAGTATTAATCCGATAATTACTTTAGTTCAGTGAACTAGGATTGTTTCAAAGTGTGGCCCAAATCCAAGCTGTTTATGAGACCTAGCATAGCTGAAAGGAGAGGGTTTTGGAAAGTAAGAGACAGCAGCAAAGACCTATGGAATAAAGTGCGTTTGATATGTATCCAGTTTATAAAATTTGAAATAATTTCTGACAAGCCTACAATCTAAACACTGACTTCGCTGTTCTGGGGTCTCTCTCCCCATGCCCACACCTCCCCAGCACAGAGGAAGAAAGTGCCACGTGGACCCAAGGCCCTGCTAAGCCCCTAGCTTGATTGGGAACAAGGGCTTGTGTAGAAGGTGCAGCTTTTTGATACCTCATCCAAACCCTTTGCCACTCGGCACTTTGTCGACTAACGTGAATGGACATCAAGAAACGTCGCTTGGGTCGGCCGTCCCACCCTGCCTTTCCAGGGATGTGTCTACCAAGAAGCTAACGTTAAAGCCTACAAACCTTTGGATGAGAAAGGGCAGTGACTTTTGGGCACCCAAACTAATATAATTTGTCAGTCAGCAGGGCTTATTAGCCTGGGTTTAGCAGTGCAGTAACACACTGTGGATCGCAGAATGGTTGAGGCCGGAAGGGACCTCTGGAGATCATCTAGTCCAACTCCCCCTGCTCCAGCAGGGACATCTAGAGCACATGGCACAGGGTGGCATCCAGGCGAGTTTGGAAGATCTCCAGAGAAGGAGACTCCATCTGGAAAGCTACCACAGAGCCCTGGCTTGCAAGGGCAGGGCAGTAGAAAACACAGCAAGAGGCAGGACAAAAGACAGAATTTCTGTAGGCAAAATCTTGATAGTGATGTGCCGGATGGAGAAAGTTTTAGTTTGCAGTGCAGGCGTTTGGGGGAGGGAGTATTTTTAGCAGTGTATGTTATCTTGTTCCCAGCATACTAATTAAAAAAAAAAAAAAAAACTTCACTAAAACTGCTCCTAGACTCTTCTTTCCATCTTTAATATTTCTTAACATATTTGCTCTGAACTTGTCTAAAAAGTAATTGACCGTTCTGTTATTTCTAGGCGATACTCCTTTTTATGCAGACTCATTAGTAGGAACATACAGTAAAATTATGGATCATAAGAACTCATTGCATTTCCCAGATGATGTGGAAATCTCCAAGCATGCAAAGAATCTTATCTGTGCCTTTTTAACTGACAGGTACGTGTATATACTATGTTGGTACTCTGTATTTTGGGTGCTGTTAGCCCACTTAGGTTACAAAAAATGAACACTTTCTATCTACTTGTGCTAATCTCTTCTGTAGAATCTCATATTCTTTGGTTTTTCCTTTCCGGTGTTTTTACAGACTCAATATTTTATTTCTGCAAGCAGTTCTGATCCATGTGGCTGGTGCCAAACAAATCTTTAGCAGTGTCACGCAAAATGCAGCTTGTAGACAGAGACCAGATCATTGTGCTGCAATGGGTGCTCCTCATAGCTATTGGAAAAAAAAAGTTTTTTTGAAATAGCTGAGTATTCACTGAGTTTAAGTTTACTTAAACTATTTGAACTTTTTTTTTTTCATTTGCTTTGTGCTGTTAATTTGTGATTATACTTACAAGCATAAGAGACTTCTGGGCCTAACCCTTCAGGTTTTCTTCAGTGCTAGAAAGTGGAGAACCTCTTCGTCTGCTCTGATTAACTTAAGAGTACTACAGGTCCATAGCAGATTGATGATGCCTTCCTGCCTTTTCCTGTGATTTTTTTATTCAGAGGGGTTTGATGGATTATTTGGTCTGCTGCACAAGCTGGATGGAGTGAAGCTCGTGAGGGGAGATGCCTTTGTAGGACTCCTGAAGGGCAGAGAGAGAAAATGAGCAGAATTAAATACTGGAAATGTGGCAACCACTCTGTGTGCCTGTCTTCCTGTTTCTTACTGCTGAAGATTTACTTCAGTGTAAACATCAGCACATGCTGTGTGTGGGTTGGCTCTAGGGGCAGGGGAGAGAGTTTTTAAAGATACGTATTTTGGTTAAGCTTTGAATCACTGGTCTCTGGACCAAGTTAGACCTGGCTTCCCTTGCGTCTTAAGATTTGTCATGTGGTTTGGCAGACACAGAACTTTGCAGGGTTTTTTTTTTCCTCCAAGTATTTTTCTTAGGGATTTTTTTTTTTCTTTGCCTCTGTGCTTCCTTTCTTGCTTTACTCCACACGTGGCAGCCTCTCAGAGACTCCCACTCTCTTTTCAGTAGTTGCAGGGAGAGCGCGTGCTAAAAAACTGAAAACATTTTGTATGGAAAACTACAGATCAGTGGTCAGGCTGTGTGAGTGTTTTTTTGGCTTTGTTTTTTTAATAACCATTAATGTGGTTTACCTAGACCTACCTCAACTACTTAATGGATGTTTCTGTGCTGGTTAGAAGCAAAGAATATAACTAACAAAAATGAAGAGTGCTGTTTTCCCTAATGTGGATTTGGCTTAATTGCTGTGTTTAGGGATGTGCGACTTGGGAGAAATGGGGTAGAAGAAATAAAGCATCACCCGTTCTTTAAGAGTGACCAGTGGAACTGGGATAATATTCGAGAGAGTAAGTAAATTAGCTTAAAAGTTGTGGTTTTATTCAGTGTGTATTTAAGCTTGCATAAGATTTGGATAAAACTTTAGTCTGTGTAAATTAAACAGTTTCTGGATATCAAGAAACTAACACAAACTTTCTTATTTATCATTCTTATTATAAAAATGAAATGTGCATTTTTCCTTCTGAAATTATCCTTACATTTAACATGTTATTCATACTGGACTTCTGTTTTGAATGGCAGAATTGGATGTTTTTACAATTCTGACCCAAGAGAACTCAGAATACTTTTAGGGGTGGAGAGGCGGGGGGACTGTTCCCTTCTCTTTTTTTATACCCTCTCTAAGTAAGACACTCTCAATTTATTTCTGTTCTATTAATTTATCTCTGAATTTACTACTGTCCCTTTAAGGCAATATGAGCTTTTCTGTTTTTGGTAGCCCCTTTTTCAGTTCACAAGTTTGATGATAACTTTTCAAGCCAAATACATTTACTGAAGTTTCTTATAATGTTATGTTCGAGCCTGTATTCTAACTAGCATTCAACATTGTGTGCTTTTGGAAAGTAACGTTAAAATTACATTTCCTTGGGGAAAATGGCAGTAATATTTGCAGATCTGTTGCACGGTTGATATTATATCAATCAGCAAGACATATGATAGGCTTTGTAACATCATAGAGATACCAGTGTATGTCTAGGCTTTCAATCTTGGAATAAAGTTATTTTTCCCTCCCCTTCTTATTAGCTGCGGCTCCTGTTGTTCCTGAGCTGAGCAGTGATATAGACAGCAGTAATTTTGATGACATCGAGGATGACAAGGGAGATGTGGAAACCTTTCCAATCCCCAAAGCCTTCGTGGGAAACCAGCTGCCTTTTATAGGATTTACTTACTACAGAGACAACTTGTATGTGACATTTTAATATGCTTTGTTAGCAATACACTTGAGGCCTTTCCTAAAGTTTCCAAGGGTATATTAATAGTTACTATTTTTTATTATGTTACCAATTTTATTATTTTGATAACTGTAATTTAAAAAATAGTATTTTATATGCATAATATTACATAGTGCCATTTAAAAATTTGGTTTTAGTTTAAAATACTAATATGTTTGTAACTTACATTTAATATAGGTTTTTATTAGTTGCTTTAGAAGAAAGTTTACAGAAAATCATAATTTTCTATCAATTTTACCTTATTTTGCATCATTAATCAGGTATAGTTTATCTGATAGTTATGGATTAATTGTGAGTGTTAGTTGAAAATAATAATCTGCCATTGATCAGAAAAGGTCTAAATGTTATACTTCATTTAAGAAAAGATTCAAATTGGAAAGCGGTGCTCATTCTGAGAGCAGCCTAGGGCAAATTAAGGCTTGAGAGAACTATTTAAAATGTGTTGATTGACAAAGTTGCCAGAGTTGTTGAAAACTTGACTAAGAGCTGTTTGAATTTGTATTTGTTTTTGTTTTTGACAGGTTGCTAAGTGACTCCTCTCAGTCCTGTAGAGAAAATGAGTCCATGCAATCTAGTAAAAATGAGGTTAGTACCCATTTTCCTAAGTATTAATACATGATTAACTAACACTGTTAAGTCTATTGAGAAAATGCAAATTCTGAAATAGATTTTCAAGAAATTTTGCAGGAGGGGTCTTTTAATACTCCTCAATAAAACTGATATTTTCTATTTACAGGGCAGCAAGGAGGTAAGTGTATTATGCTGAATTATGAAAAGAACAAATAATTCCTACATAATCCAGGTAACATGAAATATCTTTCTTTTTTTTATTCACCAAACTGTTAGTAGTAAGCCAGTCAGTTTTGAATGAGAAGGTATACTGAAGATTTGAAGCACTGTTGTATAAACATGAATGAAGACTTTTTTTTCTCATATTTTGGCTTCTAGAATTTGTTTTGAAAATAAATGTATAAAGCTCTGTTAGCCACAGACAATGTCACTCATGGGTAGATTGTGAATTTTGGCTCCACTCTTAACCTAAGTGGTTGATGACAATTTTATCTGAGGTTTACAAAGTAAATTGTCATCTGCAGTCACAAAGTCATATTTATGAACATAAATCTCATTCTCAGCTGAAATGAGTGAATGAAGCATATTTATCCACTGACAGAAGAATGCAGTGGATTTTACATGCACTGAACTATCTGCATTATATTACTTGAATCAAGCATAAACAGTATATTGTTAACGTTTGTTTCAATTTAGTTTTTAAACTTTGGAAAGGTACTCTAAAGGAAATTTCTGTATATAGCAGCCAGCAAAATATAAAGACAAATATTTTTTAACTTGTACTTCTTTACACCCTATCATTATTGAATGGATTAGTAGTTTGAGAATCCCTTTAAAGAGATATTCTACCACTGCCTAAAGTATACAGTGCCGTGTTCAAGACAGTTGTTTTAGATGTTGTGAGAGTAAGTATATTTTGATTTTGTAGTTCTTGTCATAAATGAGTACAGAATTTTACCAATTTTTAAATTTTTCAAGCAATGGCTATCAGATTTTTGAGTCCTTTTTCAAAGTTTCAATTCTGGGGAAATATATAATTGTGACAATTATAAAGTGTTTTGGAAAACTACTTTTCTGCATTTTATAATTGTGAGAGGAGGGGAGATTAGAAGGAGAATAAATGTACATGCAAACTTGAAAACTTCCCTAATTCATGATTTATAACCTAATTTCACAATTTGGGGATATTTGACATATGATTATTTTTAAAATGTTTTGGAAATCAAAATTTATTGTTCCTAAATCTGAGAAGTGGTTGTTAACTCCTGTAATGTGTTTTGCTAAGAAATTCTTCACGTAGGTCATTGAGCGAGCGTAGCTCTGTTCTCTGAATATGTTACATTTTGGTCATTGCCTTCTCCACTCCCCAATGAGTTTATTTTGAAAAGACTAGCCTCAAAATTTTCCTACAAGGAGAGGCTCTCTTCACATATGTAGAGACAGTGAAGTATAGGACCGGAAACAACGTTCTTTGCCTGTAGGAATGTTGTCTTACATTCTGTGGCACGTAATTCCTTGACAATCACATTTAATGTAGCATGCACCAAATTTTATTGCAGTGAATCTGTATTTTAAAAATCATCAGGATTCAGTTGTTCAGATAGGAAATAAAAATGCTGTAATCGTCTTGTGATTGAAAAAAATACAATGGAAAACTGAGTTAATATTCTCATTCTTGTTTTTGTTATTTAATTGAATTATACTTGTTTTATATCATAGCCTTTTATAAGAGGGGCCTTTATGCTTTTTTGACATTTTATACAGTTTCAGAAAAAACTAAACAAGTTAGAAGAACAGCTCAGTAATGAAATGCAAGCCAAAGATGAACTAGAACAGAAGTACAGGTGAGATGGTTTTGACATCTGTTTGCTATGTTTATGAATAAGTATTATTTCACCTTTTGTTTTAGAATGCTCAAAAATATCTTAATTCCTTTGGGGGTTCCTGGCAAGCAGTTCCCACTCTAAGTAGGGATCCCATTATCCCACTGTAAATCTTCTTTTTGTTACTCCCATAATTCTGCCTTTTTTTTTTTTTTTTTTTTTGTTATAGCTTTATGAATATGTATGAATGATTTGCACCCACTCCCTTGGAAGATTTATGTGCTAACAATAGTGTATCGTATACAAAGCTAAAAAGACACAAATATTCTAATTGCTGTATAATAAATGAGATTCAAATATATTTTTTAAAATTTCTTCAGGTCTACTAATACTCGTTTAGAGAAGATAGTGAAAGAACTAGATGAAGAGGTAAGTAGTTGTTTCTTGCTGGACTTAGGCAAGAGCAAATTATTTTTGATTAACAGTGGATTTATAACACTATAGCTGTTTCCTGATATTCACAAATATGAAAATGTAACTGTTAAAATAGTTTAATCACCCCTGCTGTATTATGGCTACACTTTGACTTTTCAGAATCTGCTTTTACCATTTTTTTTAATTTGGAGGATAATGGAATATAAATATCCCATATATGTTTCTAGTAATTATAATTGAAGAGATGAGTGATGTTATTTGAAGAGAAAGCCTGTTCTTTGCAGCATATATCAAGGTTCAGACAGTGTTGGTAGAAGGATCCTATTTTTCTGCCCTGCTTTGTGCCGTAATGCTGCCGCACATCTATCCTTCTTGCACATGTACAACTTAACACTTGCCTATCCAGATACGTGCTGAAATCTTACAGTGCACCCATGTTTTTGTAGCAGTTGCTTCCTAAGTGGCTACTAAAAATATTACCAGAGTCACTGAATGCATCCGTGAAACAGTCTGTCCTTGGTAAAAGTTTCTGGACGTTGTCGTTCTGGTCTGGATCTGATTGCGTGTTATGATATGCTGCGTTTGCAGCAAGCAAGTAGAACATGGCTTTGTCCATCATAAACTGAGTACATGAGCTGTCTTTACATGATTCTGTGTGTAATTAGCTTTTTTTTTTTTTTTAAATATGTCCAGATAACTTCAAGGAAGAATGTGGAGTCTGCAGTAAGACAGTTAGAAAGAGAGAAGGCTCTTCTTCAGCATAAGAATACCGAGTACCAGAGAAAAGCCGAGCATGAAGCAGATAAGAAACGCAATTTGGAAAATGAGGGTATGTGGAGCAGTATTTTAGGGGTTCTATTTGGGTGAAAGTGAATTATAGTTCAGTTTAAAGTTTCATTGCAATGATTAACAATGTTGATTTTATTTTAGTTAACAGTTTGAAGGACCAACTTGAAGACTTAAAAAAGAGGAATCAGAACTCTCAAATATCCAATGAGAAAATCAATCAACTACAGAGACAGGCAAGTCAACTTTATTTATGCATATTTTGAAGTAACAGCTTTTTGAAGCTCAGTGGAGACAGTTGAAAACTGTAAGGGACTTTCTTCTTATTATGTTCTTTCTTATTATGTTTAGATGTCTAAAAGTAATCTTAGAACTAACACTCCTTTTTATTACCTAAATCCACAAAAGTGGGTACTTCTTAATGGAAACAATGTCTGTTATATTTGTGTGAAGTATTTTTTTTTTCAATCAATCTGTAGTTGGATGAATCCAATTCTTTGCTACGATCAGAGTCTGATACTGCAGCTCGGTTAAGAAAGAACCAGACAGAAAGCACAAAGCAAATCCAGCAGTTGGAAGCTAATAATCGAGAATTGCAAGATAAAAACTGCTTGCTAGAGAATGCTAAACTCAAACTGGAGAAAGACTTTCTCAACCTTCAGTCAGCTTTAGAATCAGAAAGGAGAGATCGAAGTCATGGATCAGAGATTATCAGTGACTTACAAGGTACTACAGCAAGTGTTTTGAAGTTAAGCTTGCTTCTAGTTTTAGAAATAAACTTCATCATTATTTGAACTTCAAATTGTGACTAGTTTAGCTGTGTGTTTTATACAATGTTATGTAAGTGTTAATGCACATTGTCTACTGAAATCTGTTGTATTTATAAAATACTATTGATAACTTTATATCTCCCTAAAGAAGATATTCTTAATTGTCAGACACTGTCAAATGTGAATATTTTTATCCTATGTAGCTACAATACCTTTTTTTTTTCTGCAAGTTATGCAGTCTCATCGTTTTGGTCATTTTTAGGTCGAATATCTAGCCTAGAAGAAGAAGTAAAGAATGGAAAGAGTGCATTAGCCAAACTTGAAATGGAGAAGAGGCAACTGCAGGAAAAGCTTACAGATTTAGAAAAGGTAACAACATTTCTAGGTGACCATTGGTGTTTATTTTTTTTACAATTTTTAAGTTTATGATTTTACTACTTAAGATAGTGAGACCTGTGATTAAATAAACCTTGTTTACAATGTTTTTATTTTTCTTTTTTGGGGGGCTTGTTGTTGTTTTTACAATATGAAAAATGAAAATAAAATTACAGCATTTCGTTTAAGATTATTATGTACTTAAATCTGGAAGTAATATGTATTATACTATACTACAGTGTGTAGTTTAACACTTAAGAGGTAGTGCTTTATTTTGGCTGAAAATTTTGAATTTTTAAAAATGTTAATATTTCTGAAAATCCAAAAGCTCCTGCTAATTTTTTTTTAACAAATTTGTCTTTGAAACAAAGCGTATTGAAACATATCTTTTTCAATAAACTTAATCTTGAAGTGCTCTTGCTACAAAATGTTGCTTGTTAAGGCCCTAATTGTCTAATTGTGTGCAGCTGGGGGGATATCTCTGTGTACTCCTGAACCCCTTTACCATCCATACAAAAATGTTTGTAGACATGAATCCCTGAAGCCTGAGCTCTCTCCCCTACTGTTCATATACTTTCAAGCAGCATGATACTCTTGTCCAATTTTTTTTGTCCTTAACCTGATTTATTCAATGTTTTATTTCCATTTATTTTTACTTCAACAGGAAAAGAGCAACATGGAAATAGACATGACTTATAAATTCAAGGTTATGCAGCAGAACCTTGAACAAGAAGAAGCTGAACATAAAGCTACAAAAGCACGATTAGCAGACAAAAATAAGATCTATGAATCTATTGAGGAAGCAAAATCTGAAGCCATGAAGGGTATGATTATTGACTTAATCATAGATCTTAAATATAAATTACAGAGAACAGTTAATACAATCCTTAAATGCTTAATGGAAATTTAAATATGTTTTTTTCTCAATTCCTCTGTTCTTTTTATTTGTATCATTAGCAAAATCAGTTATATTCCCTCTGTCCTTATTTGTTAGGTTGAAGGCATACTGCATTAGTCTCTTTGAGCAAAATAGTTCTCCATTGTCCCAGTTATTCCTTCTTTTTCTCTGTTGGTGAATTCTGAATTATATTTTCTTAAATTTATCTTACTGTACTATTTGGAACATTTTAGTTGACTGTTTACTTGTGATTTTACTCAACCTGGTCATACCTATTAATCTTTTCCTAAACAAAATACATTTCGATTTTCTTTGTCATGATAAAATACTTTTAGAAGATGGCTGCTAGTTTTGAACCTACAAGTCTTATCCTTCCAACTATAGAGCATTAACAAAAATTCTGAGTCTGCAGACATTCAAAAGCAGCAGAAAATGGCTGAGTCGCCTGGCAGATGAGCTTCCTTAACAGCTCTTTTATTAATTTCAGGTTATCATAGTGAAAGCAATATTTCATTAGATGTAGGGGAAAATATTTCTTTAAAAATATTTGTTCTTTTTATCTATCTCAGCCTTGTTGCAGATAAATTATAAATTAACTTGAAGGTGAAAAGCAGGAAGTAGATATAAAGCAGAAGTGCTTGTAAAATCATCCTCCAATAGTGAGTTTACTATGTAGAGTTTTATTAAATCATTTCTGAGAAATATTTCTCTTCAGTATGAAAAAGGCAAACATACTCCTCATAGTTAATAAGGGATAGTATCTTTTCTTTCCCTCTCCTGCTCCTCAAAAAGCAGAATACACTTCATTTACACTGAAATATCTTCAATATCTTGATTCACAGAAATGGAGAAGAAACTTTTGGAAGAGAGAGCCTTAAAACAAAAAGTAGAAAATCGGTTGTTAGAAGCTGAAAAGCAGCGCTCTATGTTGGACTGTGATCTCAAGCAATCACAACAGAAAATAAATGAGCTCCTTAAGCAAAAGGACAAACTAAATGAAGATGTAAGTAACAAGGGCAAAAGGAGTCTTGAGTGGAACTGGATTTTAACTATCTTAGCATTTTCCCTGTTATGAGCAATATTTAGGAATGTTTGTGAATGAAAATGAGAGCCACCCTTTTTCCTTCCCCTCTTATTCTGGAGTTTTAAAAAAAAAGTGATTTACAAAGCACGGTTTCATCTTTCTGAAATATTTTAACACTATTGAACTTAGAGTTTTCCTTGTAGAATGTGAGAGATCGACATGGAGAAGTACCTTATTTATTGTGTATCGATGTCTTTATTTAGGAAACATCCTTGTATTGTGTACATATTATACAAAAATGTAGAAAAATCTATTAAAACACCGTTTCAAATGTTGCTTTTTCTATCTAAGTCTATAAACATCAGTGGTTTCTGTTTATTTTTCAGGTAAAAAACCTGACATTAAAAATAGAGCAAGAAACACAAAAGCGTTGCCTCACTCAAAATGACCTCAAGATGCAAACACAACAAGTCAACACCTTGAAAATGTCAGAGAAGCAGCTAAAACAGGAGAATAACCACCTTCAGGAAATCAAATTAAGCCTCGAAAAACAAAATAATGAACTTCGCAAGTAAGCAGAAATGATCCTTTTTTTTCTTTTTTTTCTTTTTTTCTTTAAAGCAATATTACCTATTTGTAATCTTCTTCCAGCAAAAACTGACAGTCATATTAATGTTTTCAATTTATTTTATTTTAATCAGGAAAGATTATTAAGAGTTGAATGGCAGTGGTAATATTGCACTGAAGAGTGTAAATGTTGCAAATATCCAGTTCTAAGGATGTCTAAATACATCTGTTGAGCCTTCAAATTAGAGCTATGCTAAAAACCAACCATTGCTCTTCAAGGATTTATAAGCAGTAATTGCAACTGACGAAATCAGTTTTATCAGATTAAGTCTTGTAATGCTGAAATATGACTTGGGAAGGGAGTGACTGAAAAGACAAATTAGGCCTCTGTATATCACAAGTATCTCATTTGTAGCTCCTTTATAGCTTTTAATGATTCATCGCCTTGTGCTTCATTTTTTTTTCTATTGGTAAGATGCAGTTACTCACCTAGAGAGCCACGTGGTTTTTGTTATGTAATGGACTAGTGACTCTGAGTGGTTTTGATAGCAGATGAATTAAGATACAGTCCATGACAGAGAATATAAACAGATTTCCAGAAATAGTTTTGTAGCTTTTGTTTACTGGAAGTCAGTGTGTTAGACCAGTGATGTTTCACCTGGAAATGAGATTCAGTCACTGGGTGTTTGCTTTGTCTGTGTCTCTTACTGGTTAAGCTATGTGACACGATTGTAATTAATATATTAATGATATTAAGTTGACTTATTCATGCAGTGTTCTCAGCTGTGTAAGTGAAGATGATAGCTGATGCCTAAAGGAAACCTCATGTTTAATTGCAGACTGTGCTTTGATCAAGGAATCTTTGAGAGTGCACATGCAATCTTCTGTTACTTGTTTGGCATATCTTCATGTCTCTTCTTTAAAAGCATTTCATTCCTTTATAGGGAACGTCAGGATGCAGATGGACAAATGAAAGAGCTTCAAGACCAGCTTGAAGCTGAACAGTATTTCTCAGTATGTTTTCCACTTTTTTTTATACTAATCTGCTTGCTAAAGGACAGTGTTAGCCTTTGTTCTTCCAACTCAGCTTTCAGGCTCAGTGAGCGTTTCACATGTCTATTCTATTTTTTTTTCTTGTGTCTGTCTTCAGTCTAGTCTGTAGCCCTGTCAACACTGGTTCCTCTTGATCTCTGAGGAGTGTAAAAGAGTTTGTAAGGAACCTAAACATTGCCCCAGCTTTTGGAGGAAGCCCCAAACTCTGTTTAGAGGGAGAGAGGAAGGAATCAAACATCTCGTTCCTTCTCTTTCACCGTGTGAATAATTTTCTGCATGTTTCAGCCCTTTTGCATTCACCATCTATTCCATGCTGCATGGAAGAGGCATGTTCTCAGAATAATGTGTTGTAGCAAAACATGTGCAATTAAAACTCAGAAGAAAATTTCCCCATTCGAGAGCCAGACTTGAAAAGACCTCTTGGAAGTTTCAGTTTTCTCAATTCTGTAATAGCACACAGTAGAGTAAATAGCTGTTGTATTTAGATACTAATCACTAGCATGTGGAGATTAATTTATGACAATGTACACCAGTCTTGCTGCAGGTAAAAGGCCAAAGGGTTTGCTTCAGAATTAAAGGCAGTTTAGTATTTTACTATGGTCTCTGTGTCAAAGGGGAAGATGGCTACCTAAAGTTTTTGTTCACCAAAATGTTGCAGATGTCAAAGGAGAGAGGAAGGAAGAAGTGAAATCAGTTGACTGTTGTGGAGACGTCAGAGACATAATCTGGCCTGAGATACAATTTATCCTGAAAGTCCTGCACTAAATCCTTTTACGGTTGCCTGTCACTTTACTTGTATTCAGTCATTTGAGTGTACAGAGCAATATAATTTCTCTTTCATTTTCTCTAGAGCTCTAGTTTTGCATCCATTTTTCAAAAATCTAAATATCAAATGCTTTCTAAATCTGTTACTTGTAATTTTTCTGTCAAATAATTGTTTTCACTCTGAGGGTGTGTCTAATTGTATGGTTATAAATATATATCTAATACATATATTCATTCAGAAATACAGAAGTTAAAGAGCTGAAAACACATTTAGGAGTGGTAATGATCATTAGTTAAATTTAGAGAAAACTTTGCAAACTCATATTGAAATGGAGTCTACAATTGAAGAATTGCAATGTACAGTGTCATTCTGTATCATTTTTTTGTGTGCCTTCATGGTATAATATGGAAGTCATCCTCTTTTCTTTCTTCTTTTATATTCTAGACTCTGTATAAGACGCAAGTGCGAGAACTTAAAGAAGAATGTGAAGAAAAGACCAAACTTTGTAAAGAAATGCAGCAAAAGATACAAGAGTTACAGGATGAGAGGTAGATTTATTAATTTAAATTAAATAAAACTTTAAGGTGTATAGCTTTCTTTTATTCTTCCTTAAAAAAATCTACAATTTTTGGAGTTAATATGTCAATGATTTGCAGAGATTCCTTGGCTGCTCAGCTCGAGATTACCTTGACAAAAGCTGATTCAGAACAACTTGCTCGTTCCATTGCTGAAGAGCAGTACTCTGATTTGGAAAAAGAGAAGATTATGAAAGAGCTGGAGATTAAAGAGATGATGGCAAGACATAAACAGGAACTTACTGAGAAAGATGCCACCATAGCCTCTGTGAGTAATATGCATTGTAGCCCTAGGAGAGGCTTACACGTGCTTCAGTTCTACTTGCAGCTTGAATTATCAACAGTGTCCTAGTGATAAATGATTTGCAAATATATTTAACATTTTAAAAATATGTATCTTGCATGAATAAGATGAAAAAAATCCTTCTGTCATGCAGTGCTGTCATAAGTCAACTATATTTTGCTGCATAGTCACACATAATACTTTTTGTTCTCAGCTGGAGGAAGCAAATAGGACACTGACTAGCGATGTGGCTAATCTAGCTAATGAGAAAGAAGAACTGAACAATAAACTGAAGGAAGTGCAAGAACGTATGTATTCCCCGAGATGGATTCAACTTAATTTGAAAAAAAAATTGCTCTTAAATGTTACTATATTTTTTGTAAAGAGATTTCATAGTGTTTTGTTTTGTTTTTATCGTCTTATCACAGAAATTACAAAGCTAAAGGAAGAAGAAGCAAATATAGGAAATATTAAAGCACAGTTTGAAAAGCAGTTATTGAATGAAAGAACGCTGAAAACCCAGGTAACTAGATGTGTCTAAATGAATGAAGAGATAGTGTTCATGAAACAAATAATCTGTAAAAAATTATAAAATAGAATTCATGTTTTGTTACCGTCTTGATTTATAGTCCTCTGTAAGTTCGATAAAAAAATTCAATTTCTGTTTTGTAACCCAAATTGTTTTTAAAACAGTAAGCAGCATTTTAATCCATATATATATATTGATTCTAGCTAATGAAAACTGAAGAAAATATTTAAATGAGAAGTGTTCTAATTAAATTTTTTCTTAAAAAAGAAAAAAAGAAACAAAGGATAAAAAAGGTCATTTTCACTTTGAGTAATGCATTTAATTAAATTGGCCTTATAGCGCCAGATATCGAGAAGTTTGAGTTTATGGTTAGATTAAAAGTGTCTGGTCCCAGGTAGGAGACGAGACTTCATTTATCCATGATATAACTCTCTGTAATTGTTGGTTTGGGACTTTTTTCCCTCCCTGTCTTTGGAAGGCTGTGAATAAATTGGCTGAGATCATGAATCGGAAGGGTCCGGTCAAACGCGGAGCTGACACCGACGTGCGGCGGAAGGAAAAGGAAAATAGGAAACTGCATATGGAACTGAAGTCTGAGCGAGAGAAGCTGACTCAAATGATGATCAAGTATCAGAAGGAGATCAATGAAATGCAGGCAGTAAGACCCTCTTTGCAAAAATAATTGCTAGTAACATATTCTGTAATTGTCATTGAATCCATACAGACTAGCATATGCTGTCTGGATTTGTCTGGAATTTCCATGACTGAAAGAAATTTGCAGGGTGTATATTAAGACTGGTTACAGAGGCTCCATTATTTTTCACTTATTTGTTCTTTAGTGAAGTGAAGACAATAATAAGTAAGCTTTTAATTTATTCTTACAGCAAATAGCAGAAGAGAGTCAGATACGAATAGAGCTTCAGATGACTCTGGACAGCAAAGACAGCGACATAGAACAGCTTCGCTCCCAGCTGCAGTCACTGCACATTGGTCTGGACAACAGCAGCATAGGCAGTGGACCTGGAGATGCTGAGGCAGATGATGGATTCCCTGGTATGTTATTTTTATTAACATTTCTGCATTAATTGGTTTTACAGTAATTGTTTAATTGTTGTTTTACCATAGAAGCTGAAGTATTAAATTAATCCTCTGGTGTTTCTATTTCTTTTCATCTTTATGTATTTCTAGCACTTTCTCAATGGTTTGATAGTGCTCAATATCCACATGCTAACTAAGTCTGTCTGTAGCATAATCATACTTCATTCTTAAATTTATTTTAATTACATTCTTTTTTGAAAAATGTAGCATATTCTGTCTCACATTAAAACTAATATTTTTTCATCTTTATTTTGGTGGTTAATTATAAATCACTGTCTTAAATGATGAAATGTAAAGCTAATACTCCCTTCTCAGAGATTCTCTTTTGACTTCTTTTCTACCTTTTTCCTCCTCTGTGCTTTATGTTTAGTCCATATCACTCAGTCCCACACTATGGAATCCATGTCTTTCACGTACCAGCACTCCTCCACCTCTGTCAGTATTGCCACTAAGCCTTCCAGTTCTCGCATGCTTCTCGACTCTGATTCTGACTCAGAGGAAGAGCCTTTGTCTTGTTCACAGAGCCCTTCAGATCTTGATAGCACAGGTGACATCCCTGAGAACCACTCGGTTTTGTTCTTACTGTGTCCTTTCTTTTTCTATTTCAAAACTAATACTAATAATGCGTTGCTTAAAGAGAAAACCTGAGAGGAAGCGTTCCACTCAAAGGCACTCACTGAAAATTTTGCATGACCTATTTTCTCTAAGTGTTCACTAATGCTTGCTGCGGTAGTAGGTATGTTTATAGATCATCATTTTTATTAAAACATTGAATAAATGATCTTCATGAGCTTATTTTCAAAGTAGTTTTTAATCCAGTATTTACATCTTTCTGTACAACTTTCAATCACTGAATACTGAAGAAAAAAAAATCTTTGTGTGAAGATGTCTACTTGTCCCCATCTAGACGTATATTATTTGCTCATGGAAGTTCATTCGGGTGTCAATTCTTTTTTTGTTGTTTTTTTTTTTGTTTGCTTTATTTTGTTCAAATTTGAATCCTGTTTTTTATTCTGAACGGGCAAGACAAACAAAATTAAAGGCCCTTAAAATTATCTCTAAATAAGATATGTGATTTATGGAGGCAACTGCAGGATTTATTTTTCCAGATGCAGAAAGAAAAAAATGAAATTATGTGGCTGTGGTAAAACAGATCTGTTTTACTAATTCTCTATAAATTCTGTATGACTAAATATACCTTGTGTTGAACAAAACTTCTGTTTATTGTTAACATGAGAGATGGATTTTAAAATTCTATTCAAATCTCTATATTTGACTTGAGGTTCCTTAAAATGTGAACACCTTTCGATTAAAGTCAAAACTCACTATGGAATATTGTGATTACTTCATGAAACTGAAGTAAAAATTAATTTCCTCTACTTTTCTACCTTTCTTATTCTGTATTTTTTGTTTTGTTTTGTTTTGAGGCCTTTGGTAAGAGAATTATTAAGCACATAAATAATTTTTTGTTGTCAGCTGCTGTTGTGGTGCCTGCGTGGTTTTGTTTTATTCTAGAATCAAAATCCTGTCTGAATTGGTTCTTGCTGACATAATTGCAATACGTGTGAGGTATGAATTTTCCTAGTGCTTATGTGTGTATATTATGAAAATTTCAGAATATTCTGGTCTTTTTTTCTAATCTATTAGTGTAGGATGGACCCCAGAAATGAAGAAATATCCTAATAAGTTCTCATTTAGAGCAGTTTCGTGGTGTGGATTTTGAGATTACAAAGGAAAATAGGAAAAATCCAAGCACGTTCTTTTTCACCCCATTAATAAGTCCCTGCACATGGGAATGATTTTTTTCTGTGCATGTTATATGCCCTGCTCTTTATCAGGCACACTTGTGAGGAACGATCTGATATGACAGCTATAAGGCAAATATACACAATAGAACCTCTTCGTGTAATTGGCACATGCATTAAAATGGGAATTCTTTGAGCAGTAATTACTCTACACACTGTTTTACATGTGGGAGTGAGTCTGCACATGCACATACCCTCCCATGAGAAGAAAACTCTTTTTTGTTGATTTTTAGATTTTTTTGCTTGTTTTGTTATTGCTGGTTTGGTGTTTTTTTCTCCCCAACTCCAGGGCATTTTTGTGCCTCTTTCACAGGTTGATGTTTGTTGGTATCAAAGTCTTCAGAATTTTTCACTTAGAGATCCTAGGCAACAGAAAAGATTTAAAAAGGGAGAGATCTGCTGGGACATTACTAAGCAGTAAAATATTATTGCAGTTGAGCAACTCTTATTAAACCCTAGAGGAAATAAATTATTTTAAGTGAAACTATGAAAATAGAGTCAAGGGTTATGAGAGAGAGCCTGTGTCTTGCTAAGCACCAGGATAGTCTAATTCAAGTTAACTTTTGGTTACTGATTAAATGTATATGTTGAACAACAACTGAGGTATTAATACTGCTTATAAGTCCAGTATGACTAGCATGACAATAAAAAAAAAATATTTCAGCTGTGTGAAAGGGTAGTGATTGCAGGCAAGGCCTCAGGATTAGCCAGAAATAACTTATTTTGGAGTAGAAAGTCCAAGAGATTTAGGCAGATTAAAAAAAAAAAAAAAAAGGTTAAAAAATTACAGAGCAAAACATTCACATTATAATGCTATATATTCAAGATTTTATTCAGGGAGTGGATAAAACTGGTTTGGTGATAGTTTGCATTGCTTTGGCTTTTTCCTAGAATGTTGTGTGTTCTGTACTAATGTCTTCAGAGATGCTACTCTAAGGGGTCAATAGATCCTTTTACAGATTAAAAAAAAAAAAAACTAAAGAGAATGTGTGTGTTATGGTTGAAAGCTTGCTCTCCTTCTTTTCCTAGGCCAACTCTTTTATAATTATGTCATTTATTACTGACCATGTTCTGGAATACACAATTTAGGTTTATTCCTGAAAATTTAGTGCAATTAGCTTTGCACGGCCCTTTATTTTTAAAATAATATGTTTATATATGCTTTTTTGCTTTATTATTCCTCTTCAACAACTTTTAATTATACGTGATTCTCAAAATAATGTGATTTGCAAATATTTATGTTTTTTGATATACATCTATTTTCAGAATCAAGATTGGAAGGCTGGCTATCGCTCCCTGTACGAAATAACACTAAGAAATTTGGATGGGTTAAAAAAGTAAGACAAAATTTTAATTTTGTTTCATACATACTCTAGATTTTACACTCATTTCAGGATTTTTCATACTGGTTTTATTTTTCTTTGATATATTTTCTATCATTACTCAAGGTATAAAATGCTGTAGCTATTACAGTTACATCTGAGACTAAGAAGCTGAGGCAATTTTAATAGCTTAAGGCACTCTGACGTCCAGCCCAAGACAAGAATGGCCACTTTGTAAGCTTCAGTTATTTCTACATTCAGTAAGAAGCATCCCAATGGGATCATGGAGCTGGAAATTAGCATAGTCTGAAAGTAGATTCCCTTGACAATTTTTTTTTTCATTATTAAAAAAATTACTAATTATTTGCCTAATGCAGCACCTGTGTGGTTACTGTTTTTCGGTAGCTTCAGAGTTTCTTTATCTAAAGAATAGTATACATGGCTTCATACCAGTTCACTTGCTGCTCAGTCAAACTGTTCATTCCAGACGAAATTCTTCTAGGTAACTAATTATTCACCTTTTAATTATATTGAAAGTTTTAAATAATATTAAAGTAAAGCAACATATATTTTATATACTAAAATATAATGCAGTATGATCTGGTGTTTGACATACTATGTATATTAAATAGTATTCAATTTTTTTTATTTAGATTACAGCTATTCTTACTACCAGTCTAAGTAGAAACTAAATCAGTAACATAGAAATGACAAACTTTAATCTTATTCTTTTTTAGACTTGATTGTTACCTCCTCATAGCTACTTTAATTTGCTTAAATGTGAATTAAACTGGTAACATTTATTGATTTACTAGGTAATCAGAATTTTGTTTGCCGTGCAGTGAATTTATTGTCAAACCATGGACTCGTAATGAAGTACTACTTTGTCTGCTTACCTGTCATTTAATAAATTTATGTAAAAATATTGCTATGGCAATATTTCACTTCTGTAATTAGTTGAATTAAAATGTACTCTTTATCCTATTCTGTCTCTTAACAGTATGTAATTGTAAGCAGTAAGAAGATTCTGTTCTATGATAGTGAGCAAGATAAAGAGCAGTCCAATCCATACATGGTATTAGATATAGAGTAAGTATTATTACGGGAGACTCCATCTTCTGCTACAGGTGACTCATGAGAGAAGAGACCTCTTGAGAAAATGTGTGTGAGAGTTACAGTTTTCTATGCACTTGTATTAATCAAATCATGGCTTTCTGCCTAGACCTCTTGGCCAGTGTATGTAGGACCAAAGCACAACCTCAAATGGGGCACATTTTTACAGTTCAAAGAGCTGGAAGCTGATGTGTCCATTGTGATGCAGACTCACCAGTTTGTCTTCTGTAGAATCATAGAGTCACTGTGGTTGGAAAATAACTCTAAGGACATCAAGCCCAACCGTAAACTCATCACCACCGTGCCTGCTCAACCATGTCCCTAAGTGCCTCCCAGGCAATGGTGGAGTTGCCGTGTGGTCCCAAGTCCAGCATGTCCTGTGTCCTGTGGGACAGGGCAATGGCCCACACGGAGCGCTGTGCTGAGCTACACCTACCTCACACACATGTTGTGCCAAGAACTCTTAGGGAAGCTGTAGCTGGGAGACTATAATTTTCATGTTTGTATATTTTCATCTATGATACTTGTTTATTGAAGGGTTGTATAGTTAATCTAATTTCTTCCTCTAGCAAGTATAGAATGGGGCTATTCAGAGATTGGAGAGAACTGTGGAGAGGATTGTGTTAGAAAGCTACTGAAAAACACTGAAGTCGCGTCAGC
Organism: Crypturellus tataupa; assembly: GCA_034781795.1. Classification (NCBI taxonomy): domain Eukaryota; kingdom Metazoa; phylum Chordata; class Aves; order Tinamiformes; family Tinamidae; genus Crypturellus; species Crypturellus tataupa. The sequence continues at coordinate 486,805 of JAWLRI010000078.1, forward strand.
TTTTCTGGCAGTTTTTCAGAAATATGGTTTGACTCTTAAATACAGTGCAAGCTAATAAATACAGACTCCCATGACTTGTTTTTGTTTAGGATTTGGAAAATTTCTTGTGAAGGATGTAAGAATAAGGCTTTAAAAAGTGATTCTAAAATTTTACTGACTTATAAGTAATCTTTAATGGCTCTAAATCTTTATTTGGTATGGTGTTTCCTAGCTTTTCGGGTCAATTTAAATTTATCATTTTGGTAACATTAATTTTTATCTTTATTGAAATCATTTCCTCTAGTAAACTATTCCATGTCCGGCCAGTCACTCAGACTGATGTGTACAGAGCAGATTCCAAGGAAATTCCTAGGATATTCCAGGTACTCAATTAAATTAATGTTTCTACAGTAACAAATAATATTTCATACATCATCAAAATACATTTGTAACTTTATCTAATAAGGAATTTACTACAAAATATTTGAAAAAGAAATTCCTGGCAGTATTAATTATTGCTCAATCTTTCTGATTAGAAAATTAAACTGAATATGCATTTATTTTATAGGAATATTGAGAGTATTCTGCTTTGATTCTAGATTCTCTACGCTAATGAAGGAGAGAGTAAGAAGGAACAAGAATTTCCTGTGGAACCTATGGGAGAAAAGTCAAATTATATTTGTCACAAAGGACATGAGTTTATCCCAACTCTTTATCACTTTCCAACGAATTGTGAGGCTTGTATGAAGCCATTGTGGCATATGTTTAAACCTCCCCCTGCTCTAGAATGTCGCCGTTGCCATATCAAGTGTCACAAAGATCACATGGATAAAAAAGAAGAGATTATAGCACCTTGCAAAGGTAAATAGCAAGTATTTGAACATGCATGTGGTCAGACTAAATGACTAAATAGGTCAGAGGCTTCTAGTACTGTTCTGACACCAACCAAATGTAAACAGTTAGGTTTATCTTTTAGGTCTAATGTTAGTTTGTAGGTGTCTAAGCCATACTAAGGGTGTCTACAAGAGGAGCAGCTCACTGCTGTGACTTAGTGGCACTTCTCGTATTGTCAGCATCACGTAGGGAGGCAGGATAGTTGAAAGGCTGCTCACACTGTCTTTTACTGCATTGCTATGTGGAGCAGCAGTGTTAGTGCATGTTATGAAATAGGTGATTTCAGGGAAGTTTACTCATTTTGATTTAGATTGCTTAGTTTCTTGTGCTCATACATACCTCTCTGGATCTTAGTTGTCTTTAAGGTGTGGCAAAGTATGTTTGGGAAATAGTGCTAATCATGACAACTGAAATTTGGTTCACTTTTGTTTTTGGCTTCTCTACTGATTTCTTTTTTTGTATGAATTGTGAGGTTATAGTAATCTGGTCACTAATTTTTGATGCTCATGTTTAGAATAATAATTTATATTTTTTACTTGGCATTTTCCTTTGACAGTGTACTATGATATTTCAACGGCAAAGAACCTACTACTGTTAGCTAATTCTACAGAAGAGCAGCAAAAATGGGTGAGCCGACTGGTGAAAAAAATACCCAAGAAGCCTCCAGCACCAGACCCGTTTGCTCGGTCTTCTCCAAGAACTTCCATGAAGGTACAGCCAAACCAATCCATCAGGCGACCAAGTCGACAGCTTCCTCCAAACAAACCAAGGTGACACAAAAGCTGGTGTTAAGCTCATAATTTTAAACATTTTACTACCATTAGTGTGTTATGTGTTGATATGGACAGTTAACCCTGGTGGCTGTGGTTCCTAATTAACTTGTGGAGAGAATTCGGGACCTCCAAAGAGCAATCTAGAAAGACTTACATGTAGCTCAAAACAACTTCGCCTTTTGTTTCTTAGTGGTTAGTTCTGAGGAATATGTCTGCATACCTGCCTCTAAAGTGTAGAAACCTAATTCAGGACTTGTGTGTTAAATTGAAAATCATCTAACCAAGTGAATATATCTACATCCGATTCCTTTTATAGTTGATACATGGAAGGAGCCATTTTTAGGTGTCAACTGAGGTCATCCTAATGCAAAAAAGAACCATACAGAGCTTTCTTGGTCATCTACCGTGAAAGCTTGTGTCATATCTGTAGAAGTGATGATATCTGCAGTTAGTGCTTATGTAACTGCATACTAGAGTATGCATACAGCCAAATCCTTTAAAAGAACAGTTAAGGTTGTAAGGCTAATTCTTTGTCATTTTAGTCCCCCAGGTGTTGACCACATATGAAAAGTTGGATCTGTCACTTCCATTTGTTGCTGTATTTCACCAGCAATGCACAGCTCAGCCTAGGCTTAAAATGTCCTCCAAAAAGATGGCATTAGCCTTGTTTTTGTGGGCAGACTGCCACCAGTATCTGAGCTGTCTGGTTTAAAACTAGATTGGATAAATCATTGTAGTTAAAATGGTGAATGTAGTGTAAACATGCTCTATTTTACAGTAATATTGTTAATATCAGAAAGCAGTCTTATTTAAACAGGTGGAACTGCATAGTTAGAGTACCTTCACTTCTAATATATAGATCTTCTAATTTACTGTGCTTTAGAGGCTTTAAAAAACATGTGATCGGATGATTTACATTTTACCCTATTAGATTTTTCCGTTAATGTAAACAATTTTAAACATTTTTAGGGATTTATTAAAGGGATTTTAAAAGCAAAATCAGTCAAAATAACAGTAATTGGATTAAAGTATTATTATTGATAGATATATAGAAGATATAGCATAAGTTGATTTTCCCCAGCTACTTTTAGGTATTCAAAAATAAAATTTTTCCTTTTATGCTCTTCTTTCATCTTCATGACATTTTTTACAAAATGTTTTTATAACATAGTATTTGTAGTAATATTAACTCTTGCAAATTCTTTTAGTTGTGGTCCTCCTCCCCTTCGAATCATTCTACACTGATTTTTTTTATCTGTATATTTTGCCTTTGCAACAGTAAGTAATAGGGACCATGTCTCATTCAGCTGTGCATGCTTACAATATTAACTATGAAAACTCACAAAAAAATTCCTAAATGAAAATATTTTGGAATTTAATTGCACATCAGTTCAGTAACTCACTTTTAAATGGACAAATTTATCTAAAATATATTTATGAATGACTGATGCATGTTAGAAGTTTTTGTCAATTTTGGATTTCATATACTGCTTGTGTGTTGCTATGGCGGTTTTTCGCAGTGATAAGTGCTTCTGTGTCCTGCTTCTAGGTGAATATAAAGACACCTAGAACTAGGCTTCTTGCAACCAAAGATAATCGTGTAATTTCTCAATTTAACTTTTTCAGTGGAATTTTACTGAGAATAAATAGGACCAGGATATTGCAGTGCGGTACATCTGAAATTTCATGAGTGAAGTTAGTCTACACTATTTGTCTAGGAAACTCCACAATCAGCCAAAAGAAACAAGACAGTTGTCTCTAAACAAGACAGTGATTCACCCCAACCAAAAATAAATGTCTACAATAGGTGACTCATTTGCTGAACAAATTTCTTTCCTTTTCCAGTCTGTCAGTATTGACTGTGGAAGAAGCATAGAACACCTTGATAATATATCCCCTTTTGACATTGCTTAACTTTAAATAAGGAGCTACAGGATAAATATTAAAATGCCATTGTGTTTGTAAATTCAGATGACTTTTCAAATTTGTTCTGTTCAACAGTCAAATCTATGTAATTTTATTGGAAAGAGTTAGCCCTACATTATTTTCTGCAAAAGAATAGTGCATGAGCATAACTACCTCAGTCAACAAGACTAGCACCAGAACAGAACTCTTGTTAATTTTATGAAAGATTGGTCTCTGAAATTTTAAGAAAAGAATCAACATGGTAAACATTATATGTAATTTAGTGATTAGCGAAGTATGTGTCCAATGGATAAAGTGTTACTGGCTTGCATGAACACTAACTGAATCTTTGCACTCCATGATAAGCAAAGGAAGAAATTCTTCCTCAGACAGTCTTTTATTTTAAAAATTCTAGTGGTAAGTGGAATTTGGAAGTCATTCATAGAAGTGTGTTGCATATTAAATATCAAACCCTCCTGTTGCAGATTACTTGATCTGGCATTTAAAGACTGGGATTGGTCATTTGATGATGTTGATGATATTGATGGTGATGATGATGATGATGATGATGACGATGTTTTTGATTTCTGAAGAAGTAAAAGGGGTAAATCTGAATAGCGAGGAATGGATTTGTTTGCCTTTGAATACAGCATGCTGTGTTGGATTTTGTTTCTCAAAGCAGAGAGAATACAAGATCTCATTTTAATATTTTACACACAAAAAATGAGATTCTGCTTGTGGTGAAGATGAATTTTTAGAAGAGTCATTTTCATTATTTTTTTTTTTGCTTTTTTAGTGTTTTTAAATATTAGATCTTTTTTCAAAATTCATGTCTGCCTGCCCAAGAAAAAAGTATCTACTGCTGTTAGAGTAGGTGCTCATCTGAAGTGATAATACTGCTGACCTATGCAAATTGTTCTGAAGACTAAATGGGATATTGTAACTTGTAGATATTTACTTAAAATACAATTGGTATTTCCACGCACCCTTTTTTAGTCTTTTAACAAAAACTGGCTTGCCTGTGGCTAGCAGACATGAAATCACAAGAGTTGTGCCTTTTGCTTCCCCGATGTCATGAAGTGACCTTCACTTGGCTTTCCCTTGCAGTGCTGTGCTTCTTGGGGACCTAACCGTGCGTTTGAAAACAGCAGAGAGCAAAGCAGCTTTGCAGCTGCCGCGTTACTGGTTCCCTGACCTCTGTAACAAATATAGAGCCGTATTATCAACCTAATTTGTCCCTCGGCTAACTTAAATATGCAGTGTGAAAATAGTTAAGAGATATTTCTCAGTGTTTAGTCTTTTTGCATTTGCTTAAATTTGATTAAGTATGTTCATCATGCCAAAAAAAAATAACCCTGAATGCTAAACCCTGACCTGCCTTCAAATTTTTGTAATAGTTTGTAAGGTGTGTCTGCTTCATAAAAGATTGAGCAATGACAGCAGCGCTAGGGCTGTACCTCAACAGTGCGTTCAATTAAATTGAGATATTGGTTCTCGTAGAATGTATGTGGCTCAGTATGTACAGTAATGAGCATTATGTTAATTCAATATACTGCATTTTTAGGTATTACAAGTATATAAATTGCTAATTTTTAGAAGTGAATATAACTGTGTATATTGTACTCTACCCCCTTGTATTTTACAAGAGGATTTAGTTGATTTAGCATTGTAACACATAAGAATGTAGTATATTTAAGTAACTTGATGCTGGGGAATTTATGAAGAATGAGGAAGAGTCTATTTTAAATAAAGATTTGATTTTTTTTTTTTGGTTTGGTTTGGTTTAGAATTTTATTGCATTTACTGACCAAACTTCCTGCTTCTTTTTCAGCTAACCGCTTTCCGTGAATGCAGGCACAAGTCAAGGTGATAATTTTCTTCCCATTAAAGCAAGACTGAAACATATCCCAAAATATATTAAAAATATATATTTTCCTGAGAGATTGTGCTATATATATCAGAGGTTTACATTTTTTGCTGCAATATAAATTACTAATCTCTGAGGGTTTTCCTGTATTCCCTTGAGTGACTGATCAAATGAGGAGTGGTTGATAAATAGTAAAAGGATATGTTAGGTAACCTTTGAAACTCTGTTCCACAAAAGCTTTCTTGGCAAGACACACACACTACATTTCACAAAAGGATTGAGAGGAATGAATATTTAAACTGAAGAAACTGACTTTTCAGCTTTCATAAAGATGCCACCAGCATGTCTGCAGGAAGAACAGGAGAAAGATCCACCCTAGTGATATAGACTGCATCTGTAAGAAGTGACCATTATACTGTGTATATATATTGTACTGTAATACTGCAAGAGGGTTTTAAAAATCTTTCCACTTTATTTTTTTATGCTTATTAATCAGATACCGTTACTTATTGCAGTTGCAACTATGCACTTGTATAAAGCCATAATGTTGAAGTTTATATCATTCATACCTGTCTATCAAAGGCTGCATGTCAGTGTTCAGCAGCAAGTTTGAAGTTTATTCTAGTTTCAGCTACTTCATCATGGACAGTCCTGTTTTACCTGTCTAATTGCCTTAATTTAATTTCTTTTCAAGTTTTGCCCATTCTCTGTATTAGGGAAAAGAAGGTTTACCAGCTCTTAGGATGCAATTTTGCTTTGTGGCAGAAAAAATAGTGCACTATTTTTACACCTAGTAAGTATATCCATGTCAGCCTATTTTGAATGTATATCGACTGGTTTTGAGGGTGGAAAAATGTTGGTTACAGAAACAATATCTGATAATATTGGAATTTCTAGACCATCTGCTTGTACATGTAACTGCTCATCCACCCCTTTACAAACCTCAATATTAGTTATTGACTTGTATTAACCCTCATTAAGTGCTATGAAACTTCATTTTGCCTTGTTTTTGCATATTCTCCTAGATGTGTTTTTATTTCTGAAAAAAAAAAAGAATCTGTGACTATTTTTACATTTCACAACTCGATATCCATGGACTGACAAAACTTTAAAGAAAACTAAAACATACTGTAGATGTACTTTAAAATTTTAAATCTGGTTCTCTAGCACATAGCTGTAGGCATAGATAAATATTTCACTAGTGTGTTTTGAGAACTGATAGCTGGGAAGAAAGGGCCTCAGAGGCACTTAATCTGACTTTTTGTTTTTTTTACTTGGAATTGTACAAAAGATAATTTATGTGGGCTCATTCATGGTGTATTCATAATTATCCCAGAAGATGCATGTTTTATACAACTACAGTATGCTATGTAAAACATATTGACAGTAAAAAAAATGTAGTCTCCTATTTGGTCTCTTTTATATATATATATGTATTTATATATATATATATAAAATATATTGTGTGGGAGTGCAGTAATTTAAAATATGATCTAACACTTCAATGAAGGAGGACATTTCACTTTAAAAATTTTGTTTGTTTGTTTTTGTTTTTAAAGAGTGCTGAAATGTTTGGAAGGATAGGACCATGATTTATTTAACACTATCATGAAAGGTGGACTTGGAAACACTGAAATACTGAAAATGAATAAATATATTTACATTTTGTAACCTCTACTGCAGTTCAGTTTAACAGAGCCAGAATGTATTCAATCTTCTATTTATGCACTCACAAAGTACAATGTTGTTTGTGAGTTCTTAAATTCAAAACTAAAACTTGCATATCATTTCTGTTAAGGTATTATAACCGAACGCACAGCTAGAGTGTTTTGCCCTGCTTGTTTTGATTTACAGAAATACGGTATATTTTTAGGTAATGCAGATTTGCATAGAGTACAACATTAAAAATGTATGCAGTAAAACTGTTTCCATTCACTGAATGCATAAATATTTTATATATAAAATTTTGTTACATTGTGGGAAGTTCTATCCTTTTCAGAATTGGAGAATATTATATATATATTTTTAAATAAACTATTTGAGTAAGGTAAATTAGTTCCTGAACTTGACAGGCTGGTAATTAATTGAAATACTTAACTATATAGGCAACTACTGCAGCAGATACGGGAGATGCAAAGGTTACTTAAAACAAACGCTGTGTGTGGAGGGAGGTGGCAGGTGGACAGAGTCCAACGGAGCTGCCGTAGAGGAACATCAGGTGCTGGGGCCGCATCTGTGGCACTTTCTCCACTTGGCTTCTCCTGATTTACTGTGAGTCCATGGGGCCCTAACTGAGCCTGATGCTTTAGGAAGTGTGTTGTAGTATGTACTGGCCACAATTTATGCATTGTGTATGTAGGACTTACTATTTACACATGCAGCAGGCTATGGTTTAGAAACTGCTAGAGAAGATCTAGGCCGAAAGTGAGCTCTGGAGGGCCTCTGGACCAGCCTCCCTCACAGCAGGACTAGTTTGCACTGGATTTGCTCAAGGCCTTCCCTGATGGAGTTCTCTGCACCTCTAAGGGTGGAAATAATGTAGCACCTCTCAGTTCTCCCTCATCATGTAGCTTGTCCCAAAATGAATGAGCAGTGTGGGCCCTGTTGAGCTGAACTGTGGAGGTAGTTGGTCAATGGTAGGATGCGCATGAACCTTATTTTGTACCCAGAACCCAAAAGGAACAGCTGCCCTTTGGCTCTTCTCACTCGTCGTTCTGCCGAAGATGGAGCTCCTCTCTGCTCATCTGTGGACTACACCAAACTCCTCTTAAGCGTTGGCTCCTGAAGATTATTTTGTTTCCTTGTTGCCCAAGGATAACCTCTGAGTTTTAAGGGAGAGGGGTATTCTTGGCCTAGGGAATAGTTGTCTTGAGGTCACTGAGGTTTAAACACTTATTTTGTACTAGGTCTTTCCCAGAAAACTGGAATTTTTTCATGGCCTGAATTACTGCATCCATAGAAATTCTCTCCTTGCACATCCTTCTGTTTCACAAGAGTACAAGGACAGTGTAGACAAGCTACAGATTAACTCCTTGGAAAGAAATCAAAAGGGCCCAACCTGCAGCCAGGAGGTCAGGACACTTCTGGGAGGTTACTCTTTGGTCCCCCATCCAGTGCTCACCAGCAGTTGTCATCTCTGTCAGTTGTCCCAAAGGCCTTTTCCAAAAGGAGATTTCCCCGTCTGTCCTCATGTCCCAGTCCCAGCCGCACCCTCCGAAGCTGGGCCCCTGTGCCGGTGCCACGCGTGTGCTGCAGGAAACGTGCGGCCCGTGCGTGTCCGGGCACGGCTGCTGCCGCAGCGGAAACGGCGAGAGCCGGCAGGGCGCCTCGGAGCAGCAGGCAGCCCGGGCGCCGCCTCCGTCTGCGTCGGCGGACGGGTGTAAAACGCCACTGAGTTTCACCTGCAGTGTTGGAACCTCTTGCACGTTGGTTGGAACCGCTGAGGATACCAAAGCTCTTGGATTGTGCAGCTCCCTCACCAGGGCCAGCGGAGCTGCTGCTGCGGGTAAATCACCTTCTTTAGTGTCTCAGTCAATGTCAAGCAATAATTAGGATTTTGAGCGTTTGCATAAGCGCTCTGCAACGTACTGACATCCCGTACAGCTGCAAGCTCCTTGGAGAGGATTATCATCCTGTCACCCATCATGCTTATGTTTTGGGGGGAATCTTTATGAAGACAGGCTTCAGGGCTCTTAAGAAACCTTACCATCACTATGTTCTTCTGTTTTTGAGATCAAATATGATCATAGGGTATAGTCCTGTCCAGGGAATGAAGTATTTCTGTCTCCTACCCCTCTCTGGTTAAAGTGGTACTTCTCCTCGATATTCTAGTGCTTCAGTCACTTTTCCAGCGGATTACTGTCAATCTGCAGAAGAGTTTCAGTTTAAAACTGAAAACATTATTCACGATTTTTGTGTTTTTAAAGGTTATACTGTAAACCACTTAGGAGATTATGAATGCTTCATGATCATAGGATTTTGCCTACTGCTTTGAAGTATCCCTTGTGAAAATGGGAATGAATTTTTCCCTTGGATCTCCATAAGGGAATTGATGGAGCAGGTCTGAAATTAATGTATGTTTCTTGCTGGAGTGACCTTAGAGTAGAAAATTATGTATTTGGACATTCTCATTGAAGAAGTGAGGTGACTCATTGAGTTATATATGGCAGAAAAGAAAAACAGTGTATCTAAATGCACTTATTCCATTACTCTCCAGAAGTAACTTCAGTGAACGATGGAGCATGCCAGAAAATCATCAAAATAACTCTCAGTAGAAAGGTACTAGTGTACCTGGGGGAGCGGATCTGTGCTGTGTGAATGTAGGGGGTCAGTCCTGCTGCCTTCAAAGAACCCTGGAAAAATCCTTCTCAGGCAGGTGAGAAAGGTCCCAGAGCAGCAACTGCATGTCCTGGTGCAGCCCTGGGTGTCCCTGCAGCCCTCCACAGCCTCCTTGGAGGAGCAGGGCTGCAGCGTTTCCACAGCCAGGGCAGCTCCCTTGCTCGGCACCTCACTTGTTTCACCCTGTTTTGAGGTGTAAGCCTTGAGCGTTCGTTGAGATACGCGAACTGACCGCGGGTGTGGTGCCGTATTGCATCCCAGCGTCTCTCTCTCGAGCTGTCAGGTTCATCCTGCGGCCCCTCGTCACCCTTTGTAGCTCTCTGGGCACGTTCTGCCCGGGATGCTCTTGTGGTGCCTGGTGATCTCTCCTCAGCATCGCGGGGGCAGACGACTCCACAGGCATCGCTGCAGAAAAACCCGGCAGAGGAACCACACGCGGTCTGTTCTGGAGCAGGAGACTGAGCGTGGTGATTGGAGAGGTGATGTTGCTGCCGCAGCCTGCTCCTTTCTTTGGCTTTCTGGCCTTTCAGTGTCTGCCCACTTAGGTCTGCCCAGCAAGAGGCATGTGAGGCCTGTGCAGTCGCTGCCAACACCACATCTTCCCCTTGGGCTTTCCCCCAGCTTACAAGTCAAGCACTAAACTCGGTGTATCTGGGGTAAACTGCGTGTTAGCGGGGTATCTAAGGCACGTACCAGCCTTTAACACGTGAATTGGTGGAATCTTTTGGCATCTTTCTTGCGGGTATCTAAAATATTGAATATCCCAATTCTGAAAGGGCCAGGATTCAGAAGCCCCACTGCCTGAACACGCTTTTGCATTCGTGGGGCTGAGCTTGCTCACCTGTGTTGCTGTGTTTTTCATGTAATTTTGCAGCGGTATCCTGCTATGACTTCAAAACTTTCCTTGATGGCTCGTGTGGCTTCATCACCTCTATGCCCTGGTGCACCCTCGGTGTATTGGGGGCCAGCTGAGATTCACAAACTTCAGTCACTCCCGAGATCCCCTTGTTCCCTCTGGAGCAGTGCAGAAGGGAGCTCCCCTCTGTGCTCCTGCACCGTTCAGGGCTACCCTGATGACCGTTCCTCACAGGATCTGCTGACCATAAAGGAAACGCCACCATCATTGAGATGGAAGAATATTCTGGAGCTCAGCGGGGCCACGAGCACTGTAAATCATGCTGATAGTGCATTTCAGGGAATAATGAATTAAAATCTGTCAAGATCGTCCTCTTGAAAGCCAGCTCCATGCAATGTGCACACAAGCAGTTGCTCCAAGGTGAAAGAGCCAATAATCTCTTTACAGTAACAGGAATCATTTACAGGAGCTCAATTCCTGCTTCAGTGGAGCTCTGGCTGTCTGATTCACAGGACAGGAGAGTCGTGAGCAGCTTTACAGGGCAGGCGCAGTGAGGCATAGGAGGCATTTTCTGAGGCCTGTTCTGCCGTTCTGGCTTTTTGCGTAGCCTGAGACAGGTCAGCATCCCAGTGCAGCTGATGAAAGCTCCATGTCCATGCTCCATGCGCACCCCACAGTACTGATATGCACAGACTTGCAATTCCAGTGCAGTAGTCAATGGTCCTCTGTAGCGTGGGGCCATGTTACTGCTCAAAACTTGCTTTTCTTGTCACGTTGCTTTGATTTGGGTTCAAGCATACTTGCTAAGTGTAGCAAGATGACAGGCATCCTGCCTAAACTGTTTTCCTGTGAACAGGCATCCTGCTAAACTGTTTTCCTGTGAACAGGTAATAGATAGAAGTTGATTGTTTGGGTGACTGACACAGTTAAAAAGAGATCAACAGTGGAACTTGCAAAAAAAAAAAAAAGAAAAAAAAAAAAAGGGGGGGCAACAATAAAATTGTGTCCTTGGAATATTTGCAGTGGTATTTCATCAAAAATAGTGTAAAAAAGCTCTTACTCCAAAAATAGGATTTTCTCCCATGTAGGGAAAGTGCTTATCCCAAACGACTTCCGAGGTCAGGGTGGAGTAGCTGACATCTTGAAGGAGCCTAAATCTGTGCTGCCGTCAGGCGGGAAACGCCTGAGGTCTGCCAGGAGCATGCTGAGGTACTGCAGTGCGATCCAAACAAGGGGCTAGCTGGCAGGCTCTGGGATACAGTTATTTTGATCCTTAGGTATCCACAGTTATTCTCTAAGACCTCTCATCTCAGAGAACTCTAAAAGCCAACAAATTCTGTGCACACCAGGAATTTGATGTCTTCCAATTTATTTTTTTTCAACCATTTTCAGCTTCTGCACTTTCCAAACTGTGACATTCTTACACCATTATGAGTGATGAAGGCAGTGCTTCATCTTCCCCTGCACTGATGAATAAAAATCTTATTCATCATAACTGGAATGCGGAGGAGAATAAACCAGCCTAAAACAAATAGCAGGAAAAATAATTGTTATACATCACCATAGAAAATTCCTGCTGGAAGTGCCTCTCCAAGTCTATGTAGCTTTTCACCTACAATAGTTTCTCATGTGGGCTCCAAGTGCTACTTCCTTTTTTTTTCAGTTGCTTTTCTGAAAGGAGAATGACCGTGTGGTCAGGGAAGAGTAATTTTTCCTCCTGTAGAAGAAAGGATGAGGGCCCTTTGCGACTGGAGGGCCTTTTAGTTCACTGCAGATGATGCTGGTTCTCCGAGGAGCCGTGGTGCTCTACAAGCCAGCTTTGAGCGCCAGAAGTGACGCTCCCTGTTTCCTTCCTCTTTTAACACATGAGTTCAGCAAAACCTGGCTAGGGAGCAGCCGCGTGCGTGCTGCAGGCCAGCGCGAGAAGCCAGGGATCGGCACAGGGAGCTCTGCACGGCCAGAGCACTAAAATCTTGGGGTTAGCGTAACAGCAAGCAGCACGTCTGGCCACGTGTCTACGGGGCCTGGGCCTCGCTGCAGCATTAGGCACGTGGAAGGTCTATAGGTCTTCCTGTGCTCCCTAGCGCTGGTTTTTGCATTTGTGGGTGATTTTCTGTTCATTGAGAGCACTTCAGAAAGAGACTCTGTAGAAAAGTAAACCATGCACCCCCTGCTGTCTGTATTCTCGAAGTGGCAGCCCTAGATCTGCTATCCCTAAAATCCTGTCCTTGTCTTGTTACTTTATTTTTTATAATTTTATTTTTTTATCCTGTCCAAAGCTGTTATCTTTAATTGGTTGCTGAGAAGACTATGGGCTACCTATTTCAAAACCCCATGGTCCACTGTTTGAGGTTCGTGGAGGACTTCACCATATTTCTGCCTTACAAAAGTGAAATAAATTATTTTCTGGAAAAACAAGTGCACATAAACTGAGCTACTGCTACCTTCTGGTTTGTTTTCATGAAGCTTGGGAGATAACTGATGGTCCTGTTTTCCAAATCCACAACTTATTTTACTTTTATCTTGTGAATTTTCCAGGTCCGTTTCTTTTCCACAGTCTCTTTTTTTCACGGGTTTTTAAGCTGATTTATTCTACTAAATATGTTACATAACCTGTGAAGGACTTTTCAAAATGCAGTTTCAGTATTTTCTGCTGAAGGAAATCCCAACTTGAAGTGCTGATCTTCACACTGAGAACGATGGAATGTCTGGATTTCACTGCAGCTTCCCTCAGGAGTATGAAAGACTTCCATAACAGACTGAGTTTTGCCTTTAAACAAGCATTTCTCTAGCACGATCATTTCTGTCAAGAAGAGGCTTTAATTCAAAGAAAAATGTGGATGAGAAGTAAGTGTTGTTTTTTTTTTCCTTTAAGATATGTTACAGCTCTATAGCATTGTACAGATTAATATATGATATGATACTTCAATGATTAAGGTTAAAGCTGCTCATTAATGACCAGCGATGAATATTCAGTTTTCTCTCCATATATGGGAATAAGAAAAATAAATAAATTGAATGAAAACTCACTGTAAGAATCACATTAATTCATCATTAAGAATATCTTTTATTAATAAAACCTGAAAAATTTATCATGTCACAAAGTATTTAAGACACTTAAAATATTCTACAGTTAAAATAAAATGACTAACAGACAAAATAGTTTCTCAACCAACACAGACACTTCTGAGCATTTGTACACATTACTGGAGTACCGGAAAAACAAATCCCCATTTTCTAACTTGCTCTGCATAATTCCAGATACCTGGGATCCCAAGTCCACAGACTCCCCTTCCCGGCACTCCGGAGCCAAAGCCTACAGGGCAGCTGCCTGCCCCGACCCCGCAGGTCCCATCCGATGGCAGCACTAGCCCCGGCAGACGGGTCTGCTCTGTGGACCCCTGTGCTGCCAGGGCCCAGGGATTTCTAGCACGTTAGCAAGAAAGCCTGCCGCGAGTGCAGTCAGCGGAGTCTCCCCCTTCCTTTCAAGGGTGCCTTTCTTCCAACATATCAACAGTAATAACAGTGCCATATCCACAGTAATACCAGAAAATCTCTTCTGAAAAGGATTATTTTCTCCATTTGGTGAATGTAGTGATGAGAAATGAGGGCAAGTTCCATGTTTACCACCTGTAGCTACTGGTTGGAAGTCTATGACTTCCAAAAGCAAAATCCTCCTTTAATGGTTACTAAAGAATATCCTTTCCTGTTTTTTAATATACCCAGAATTGTATAATTGCAAATTGATTAGCATTAGTCCTAAGCAAAAATTCAAGTGTAGTCTTTGCATTTCTCAGCACAGAAAGGTTAAAAACTAACAAAGCACAGAATAATGTCATTAAAAAAAGGCTTCTGAGATAAGTTTGCTTTGGTGTGTCAAACCGCAGGTTATTGGGTGATCAGCAGCATGGGCTACATTTGGAGACTCTGGGTATCAGTTCAGGAGCTTCGATCTGGGCACTATTTCTATTCCCATTAGTCTCATCCATTTCTATACATTCTAGTCTCTGCCATTCGTTTGAGAGTTCAAGATGCAGTGGCGGAAAAGAAGAAGTCAGTTGAATTTTGGCTGTTATCCTAATAAAAACTGGGTATATTGAAAAAAGTGACCGTGGGTATCCTGTATCAACTGTGTAAATTATAGTATTTGTGTGTAAGTGCTGCAATCCCAAATGGATCTGTGACTTAATAAACACATTAAAAACCTTATTCTGAATTGAGCCTTGATTCAGATTTTCTTTATCCTAAAATACTGATAGTTAATGTCTAGTAACAAGTTGCTTGCAAGAGAACAACAAACATCTACTGTTGTTTTTTGAAACACAGCAGATACAGAAAGATGAGTTAAAATGATGGTGCAAAATTGCTCTTGTGTAATTGAAGAAAACTGCTTATATGTAACCAGAAAGTACTGGAGCGAAATGAAAATATAAAACAATCTAAATACAAAATAACCTGTTCATTTAGTAAAAAAATCCAGAGAAAATGTGGTATCAGTGAAACTTGTCTTAAATGACCAATTAAAAATGCTGCTTAAATGGAATATCTTATTAGAAATGTTTCTATCAGAAAATAAGCATAACTGTACTAAGTATGTTTAAGAATAAATACCAGACCAGCTCAAGAGAAGGTGCTTCCTCAAACTGATTTTGTTGTTCAAGTTCAGTTATTCCAGGTTTTTTTAATGATAACTGGGCTGTGTGCTCGGGGGTGTCTTCTAGTCAGTCTTTTTAGTTTTTCTGTAGTGCAGGATTGTGGTTGTGACCCAGATATTGAGAATGAGCATGGTTATGAAACGGATGAGAACTAAAAGGGGGGAAAAAATCATAAGTATAAATGCAAAAAAAAAAATCGTCATTTTCAGAATACAAATTGTTTCACAAACTTTTACCATGTTGCAACTCATTGTAACTAACTGATTTAAATTACTATGTTCAGGACCCAGAAATTCTTAGAGTAAATTCAGTGTTTACATTTGGTTTTAGAAGGGAGAAACAGTGGAGAGGTCATAACAGAAAAAAAGCATTTAGCATTTGCTGGGTGACAGCTGAAAATAGTACACTCCAGTAGCTTTAATTTTTTGATACAAAAAGTTTGAGAAGTCTCATTTAAATTTATACCCAAAACAAAATTCAGAGTTGCAATTCATGTCCTTTATACTTACATAGGTTATTCATAATAGAAGGATTAGTCAATAATATCAAGTGTTAAGCTCCAAGTTCAGGGTTACAGGAAATATTTTATACCATCAGAGAAAATCTGACAATTCAGTAAAAAGTGCTATTTGCTTGCTATCCTGATTAACTTTCAGGATTTAAAAAAAATAAATAAACACGATATTTCTACCTGTGAGACTGTAATTTATAGTACAAATATATCTAATATCCAGTCTTAGTAACCAAGATGGATATGACCAAAGTGTCAAGTTTTAGAAGTTGATGAGAATCATTTTCCTTCAATGCTTCTGAATTAGTGTTTGTTATCATCTCTTTCAAGTCCCGAGGTACATTTTAATAAAATTTTAAAGCACAGCTTTAACCAGCTTTAGGCCAGCTTTATTTTCAAAGGTTTCAGTCTCCCTGGCACTTTTAGGCAGCATTTTCCCCCTCTCATCCCCTCAATATCTCTCCCCCTTCTTTCTTATCAGTGCCAGCCTGCAGCTGTGTGGGAACTGGACTCAATAACTGACCTAGATTAAGTTTTCTCTGTGTGCTTTGCCATTTTTCTGGTGTTCTAGTTAACTGAATACAATATTTTGGTGCAGAAAAAGCAGCAAACACAGGAACGGAAATGAACTGCTGAAAAAGGGATTTCCTTTTCCGATGAAAGAGCCATCTTAAATGCTTGTAAAACTAGGGCCGTATTGTGCTGCTTTGAGAAGAAAAATCCATTCAAATGACGCATCTGCTGAAATACCCGCTTGAACTAGAACAAAGAACCACCAGATAAAATGTAGTGTGATTTTGTTACTGCCCACTAAATTGTTTACATCTACTAAACCATAATTTTGGATCATATATAGAAAAATCTGCTTTACTTCTTAGCTCCATCAGTTTTGTCAGGATCACTTTTTTTTCAAGGGATGGTAAGAAGCTGTTAAATAGCTTTGCTTTGTAATGAAATTTTCTGCTAATTAAATATTTTAAGTCAGTTTGGGATGAGTTTTCTACTATCCTGCTGTATTGCTTTCCCCCCATAAATTCTTTGTAAGTAAGTAAATCTTGTAGTGCTTTTTCATTTTGAAAACAAATTGGCTCCAAAACCACTGTATCAACATAGGACAAGCTTGGGCAGGTTTTCACCCAATGCCTTACTGGTTTGTACTCCTGTGCTACTTTTTTTACAGTAACTCCTTCCCTGACTGTATTAAACCCCATTTCATAATTTGTTCTTCTGAGAACAGAAACTGCTTTATAACAGAGTGACTACCTTGGCAGCTGCTATCTTAGAAAGGCAGACAGTTTCACACTCTACTCACCTATAAGATCATTCGTAGTCATTAAAGTTGTAAGTATTCTTGCTGTAAATTGAAGGAATTGTGATTAGTGGATAAAAATGACATGTTTATGTATTAAAATATTACAAAGTAACTATTTTGCAATGAAGGATAATCCTACATGAAAATATACCTTACATAAACTTACTCATTTTAATATGTACACTCTTCAGTATTCTAACCTTAGTCTGAGCTCTCAAACCTGAGTTATGCTGTATTGAGGATATTTGTCCTGATATAGTGAAATAGATCAGTACTAGATCATAATAATATACATTATATACACATAAATTCAAACTGTTTGATGTGGCAAGTGTTTACTGCTCTCTTTCTGTTCAGTCCCTGCTTCAGCAGCTGATACCAGGCTACACCCACAGTCAGTTATGACTTAGCATCATAAAGTGTAAATGTTCACGCTCGTGCTGTTAGGCTGCTGCAAGTAAGGAAATCAGCTCCCACACAACAGATATCTAAATGTTACATGTTAATATTTGTGGCTTGCAAAGATCATTACTATTGTTCAGCTGCCATAGTCCAACTTCTAATTAACTTAAAACCATTTATTTCACAGAAGAATAGGTCCAACAGCAATACACTTTATTTAAGAATGTTTTAAACAAGTTTTGTGAATACACAATGTCACTTCTGCTGAGGGACTACATAAGTGTTTATGCTGACCACCAGGCAATTACCAAACACATATATGAATGGCACAAATTACTGCTCTCAATAACATTCTTAAATGCTCACCCTGTTGAGAAAATTACTAACACACAGTCATAAAATGAGGGTTTTAACTTTAGACATGTATTTGTTAGCAGATGCTTTTCAGAATCATCATTGTCCACATAACTAAAAAAAAAGAGTACCTTTTCATGATAGATCATTGACAATTTTATTAACTCCTAGAATGATGAGATCTTTTCTTCATAAAGGCACTCTCAATATTTTCATCTTTACTGGACAACACGCAATAACGGTCAAAGGAACCTAAGAAAAATATTGAGCTAATGCAAAGGTGAAGCTTGATTTCAAGAGACTGGGTGATGTCTTAGTCTCACAGAACAGTTGAGGTTGGAAGCAACCACTGGAGATCAACTAGTCCAACTCCCTGTTCAAGCAGAGCTGGCTTGAACAGGTTGCCCAGGACTCTGCCCCATCAAGTTTGGAGTATCTCCAAGGATGGAGACTCCACAACTTCTCTGGGCAGCAGTTCCAGTGCTCTGTCATCCTCACAGTGAATTGCTGTCTTATATTCAGAGGGAATTTCCTGTACTGCAGTTTGTGTTGGGTACCTCTCATCCTGTCATTGGCTCCATCTTCTTTAGTGCCTCCTACCAAGCATTTATCAAGATCGCCTTTGAGCCGTGTTTACTGCAGGTTGAACAATCCCAGCGCTCTCAGCCTTTCCTCGTAACACAGATGCACCAGTCCCTCATCATCTTTGTGGCCCTTTGCTGGGTTTGCTCCAGTAGGTCCGTGTCTTCATTGCACTGGGGAGCCAAGTGCTGGACACAACCAGAGCTGAGCAGAGGGGAGGGATCACCTCCCTCGACCTGCTGCCAATGCTCTGCCTAATGCAGTGTCACCACTGCAATGTCACCTTTGCACCAGGGTACGTTGCTGGTTCAACACGGTGTTCACCAGAACTCTCAGGCCTTCTATACAAGACTATTTCCCAGCTGGTAGCTCCTGGGCATGGGGTTTTTATTCCTGAAGTGCAGGACTTGGCACTTCCCTTATAAGGTTCCTCTCTGCCCATCTCTCTGGGCTCTTTAGATCCCTCTAAAGATCCCTCCCCAGATTCACTGGAGCACAGTCATCCAGTGAATCAGCCACTCCTCACACTTTCCTGTCATCTGCAAATGTGCTATGAATGCATTTGGTCTCATCATTTGGGTCACTGCTAAAGGTACTAAACATTCCTGGACTTGGTATTGACCCTGGAGAACTGACTGGCTTCCAACTGGGCTTTGTGCCACTGATCACAACCCTTTGAGCCTGGCAGTTCAGCTTGTTTATAGTTTACTTCACTGCTTATCTAGGCTGTTGTTCATCAGCTTGTCTATAAGGAGGTTACAGAAGTAGTTTATCAGCTTGTTTATGAGGATATTACGGGAGGGACAGTGTCAAGAAGCTTACTAAAAATCAATAAAAATAAATCCACTGCTCTCCCATCCATTACCAAGCCAGTTTATGCATCACAGAAAGCTATCAGGTTGGTTAAGCATAATTTCCCCATCACAAATGCTTGCTGACTGCTCCTGATCTCTTTCCTGGCCTTCACTTTTCCAGAAACAGCATCCAGGTTATTTATTCTACCATCTTCACAGGGATCAAGGTGAAGCTGTCCACCCTGTAGTTTCCTGGATCTTCCTTATTGCTCTTCTTGCAGATAGTGGTGACATTTTCTCTCTTCTAGTCTTCAGGAACCTCTCCAGTTTACCAAGACCTTTCAAAGATGATGGAGAGTGGCCTTGCAGTGGCATTGGCCAGGTCCCTCAGCACTCACGGGGGAATCTGGTCAGGGCCCACCCACCTGTGTTTGCCCAGTTTCTTCCAGCATATTTCTTTCCACCTCCCATGATCTTCTGCCATGGAGGGTAAATCTTCATTGCCCCAGGCTTCCCCTCAGGTCTCAGGGACTTGAGATTTCTGAGGGCTGGTCTGTGGAGAAGGCGGCATCAAGTATCTCTGCCTTTTGTGTGTCCTTTGTCACGAGGACTACTGCCCTGTTTAGCAACCAGCTAAGTAGTCAGTATGGAAAACTGCATTAGCCAAGATTTTTATCCATGGTTTAGCAAAGACCTGTTGACAGGCATTGGGAGCAGGAATGGCTGGATAAAATGAAACCTCAGTGCTTTGTACCAGGTTGCTAGTAGCTTACTTGCACAGGTATACGCAGACATGCCCCAGGTCAAGGCACTCGCTTGTCCAGAATCTTTGGTCTGCCAGAGACACTGCAACTGAGCAAACTTACTTGCAGCACTGATCAGTGTGCACAGATTCTGCAAAGCATAAAAAAGAGAGAATGAACCTCTGTCTCCACCATTGTATTATCTGAGTCTTCAGCTTATGGTTAACTGTTAGGATGCAATTTACTAATAATTAGGAACAGCTCTTTTATTTATAATGGAAGAAAACACCCATGTTCCACAGCTTCCTATTAAGGAACTGTGAGGCAAAAAAATAAAAGTTGCTGGAAACCAGTGACTGAAACCACCCAGAAAAAAGTTCAGAGAGCACAACAATTACTACTCTTGGCAAAGGTTTGACAGAGGTAACTATAAAAGGAGGTGCAAAGTAATAACTCCCCCCTAGTTGCTACATAAAACTGTCTACAAAAGTCAGCTGAAATGACACTGATCCAGTCTAAACAGAAAGGTTGATTCACACTGTATGTTACCATTCTGCCTCGCAAACAAAACAACAGAAGAATGAGAAAACCGACAAGAATGTGTGGAAAATTAGTCCAGTTGATGGGGAAAAACATGAAGGGAAACATGAACTGTCAATCTGTCACCCTTTTAAGGGAGATTTTGCAAGGCAGTGGGTCTGCAGAGAGCAGACAGGATCTCCACATGGAGAGCAAGGATGCAAGTAAGGATGAGTATCAGGCTTAGAATCTTTTACCTCCATTTGTGTATCTTTTCCAGGACAAACCCCAGTTCATCTCAATTCACTTTCTCTCTTCTTATAAAAAGGGCAAAAAGTAATTTTCATACTACATAGCACATAATCAGATTATATTTTTCCTTGCAAAATTCTCTGGCCAAAGGGAAAATAGAACTTGGGAAATATTTAACACTCTCCATTTCAAATACTTTATCTGACACTCTCTTCTCTTCCTCTCACATTAAAGAATGGGGATTATGGAATTTGGCCTAAGGAGACAAGCATCTCTTTTTTTCAACATCTTACACTTCTGCTAGGTTTAACACTATGCAGCGACAAGGTCATGTCAGCAATTTTCACACTCTCAACTTGCTATAATGAGCTCAGAACATACACAGGGTGAGTTTTTTTGTGGAGTCTATGCTGCAAGTGCTGTGTTTTCAAGCTTCACACAGAAGTGAGAGAAACAGCTAGACTTGAAAGCTGGTTGGTTGCTCTGAAAGCTTAACCTAAATGATGAATTCTTTCAAAGAAAAATATAAGAGGAGTTGCTTGCTAATAAAGACTTTAAGAAACAATGATTTCACACACGATCATAATTTCAAGTAATCAAGTAACACTTACCATGGCCAGGTCTATTATCCACTTCTGCAGTGTCAGCATGTACCACCCCCCTACAAATCTTAAGTAATGTTAAGTTTCACAGCACCGAACATTTTAGGGCACCCAAAGCTCTCAAAACTGGTTGTGAAATTAGTTTTTTTTCTAACATCTGGAAATAATCTTACTGAAACATTATACACAGCCCACACAATCTGGATAAAACAAATTAAGCACTGGGTTAAACAGTAAATGCTCCCATTATTCATACTGGCTGAACAGCATGTGGAATTTCTCAAAACCTGCTCCAAAAGTCAAGGCTTGAGATTTAAGCACAAATTCTGTTATTTAAAAAACAAGACAAAACAACAACAAAAAAAACCCAAGCTACTGTGTTCATCACTGCAACTGTAATCTGCATGGGTAGGAGACAAAGTAAGAGGCGTCATCATTTCCA
Organism: Crypturellus tataupa; assembly: GCA_034781795.1. Classification (NCBI taxonomy): domain Eukaryota; kingdom Metazoa; phylum Chordata; class Aves; order Tinamiformes; family Tinamidae; genus Crypturellus; species Crypturellus tataupa. The sequence goes on from JAWLRI010000078.1 coordinate 508,585, forward strand.
ACCTGCCTTTCTAGTAAGGATGTTAATTAAGAGTTGGTGTCACTCCTCCTCATCTGTTGCTGGTCCCCCCAAGCATAGTTACGTGCTATGATAAAAGGAATCAGCACGTCAATGCAGAATGCATATACAGGGATGGCTGAATATAATTTACAATGGTTCTACAAAACAAATAATGACATAGCTATGCAAACAACTATCAAACCAGCTACATAAACAGATATTGTGAAATCTGAAAGGATACGTGGCTGCGTAGAGCAACGCTTGTTTCATGTTTCCACTGAAATGCAGAATAAACAAGAATAGAACGACATCTGAAATAAACAGAAGATGGCTGGTTACAGAAGTGAGGAAAAGGGCCCAAACACAGCTATAGACAGAAGGCAATAAACTTGCTGAACACAATGCCTGAGGAAGCTGCTTTCTTACAGGTTTGTCCCTCAGATTTGACTGATGTCCAGTATCTTGCAAGCACCCAAGTAGGGCTTTTCCCAGATTGGAGCATTTATAACATTTCTATCCCATGTGGACTCACTGGGATTAGTAATTCATGGATAAAGAATAAATTTACACTGTACCTCCACTGTAAGCGGGAGGCAGGGAAAATCAATTAGATCTTTCTCTTCCACCTGAACATTGGACAGGAGGAATTCAATGACATTTGAGGTGCTCATTTTCCCTCCAACCACCTCGAGCACAGCTAGAAGTGGACAGTGGACTCACACGAACCATACGCACACACAGAGTCTTGATGTGCTGTGTGAGGCCTGTTTTATTTCCAAAATTGGGTTAAAAACATTACCTTGTGCAATGAGGATAGGATATTCCAGGTAAGTCTGCAGAGGGTAACCGTAATAAATCTGGTACTTCAGAAACACAAGGAAGCTGAAAACAAAGACATAAAACAGTGTCACAGCACAAAAGGACAGGACAGCTCCCTAAAAACTTCACCTTCTCCTTTAGAAATAACTTTTGGTTCTGCCAAAAGGCTCCAGGCAGGTACAGGGCTTTCTGTCAAACTGATGAAGCAAACATAAATACAAGGCGCTGGCCCTGATGATTCTTCAGTCTATTTGTATTACTCTCAATTCGAATAAAATGTTGAAAGCTGCCTGCATTTCTCACCAAAGTTGTTGTGGCAGTTTTAAAAGTATCATTTTATCAAGTACAACTGAGGAGAAAGAAATAAAGACTTCCAGATCTACCTTCTCTTTGCAATCTTCTTTGGTAGACCTCAGGAATAGCTCTGATTTCTGTTTATGTAGTTCTATCTATAAATTAAAGCAATTTTTGCAGGAGTAGAAAACATCTTCCAAGCATCCAAACTACACTGCTCTAACACTGCTCTGTGTAGCTATACTGAGCTGACTGCATTTTTAACTGTACCAAACAGTGGCAATTCTTTTTATCTACTATAATAGTACTTGAAAGAAATGAAACTTTTATCACATTTTCTTTACCTGTCTGAGCCTAAACTTTCATACACGACATGGAGATTGGCTGAAACGCCAGAGTTTGCACAGAAAAAAGCAAGGACTCGCAGGACATAGTTCTAGGTGAGGAAGAACCCATTTGCCCCGGAGCAGGATGCCATGAGGATACTCATGGGAAACTGGCTGTTAAATATCCAGAACTTAAATATCTGACTTCTCTTGAGAACTTCCTGGAAATCTTATTTCTTGTAGGAGGGTCAGCCTATGCTCCTTGCTATCAGCACTGCTCTTCTGCACCACTTATCCATCAGACTGCTGAACTGTGACACCAGAACCATCCTCATTTCTACCATTAGATCAAAAAATCTCTGTATCCAAACCCAGTGTATCTTTTATCTACAGTCACCTGTCTTTAAAAGTTGCAGGAGAAATAGCTCCACTAAATAACCAGGAGTTTCAGTAAATGTTTTTTTTTTTTTTAAAAAAAAAGCCTTTTTGAAATTGTTTTGTCTCAAGCAGGGAGCAGGAGCAGACCCTACAGTGCTGTGCTTACCATGCAGATGGTGGGGTAGTGTTTGTGGCTTCCCCACACTCACTGGGGGCACTTACAGAACCTTTTTCATACACATCAATACAGATAACTATTTAATAGGCAACTACTGCTTTCTGGCTGGTACTGCAGGGTTAGTTATGCCCTTGGTCAAAATTTGCTGTTTTAGCTCAAATTCAGTTCACTTACTCTTAGATGTATTAAGCATAGGGCCTAAATAACACTAATAAGCAGCAGCATTTGCTCTTAGTGATGGAGTATTCATTGCTGTAGAGAAATACAAGCTTGCATGTATGTGAACGGTTAGGAGAGGACATCGATAGGGAGTCTCTGCAATTAGGTACAGACAGGGAGGGAGCCCCGAAGGCTCTGCAAGATCATGTCTCAGTCCGTAACTGCACCTCCAACGAAAAACAAGGAAGAACAAGCCATTTTTGTAGGGTGATTTTTCTGCACAAACAGTCAGTTTTTAGACAGATTCAGAGAACTGATCCACCTGCCACCTCCATGATTTGGCCCAGCAGACAGAGTGCTCTTCTAGGTGTTTTCCCCTCCTGGCTGCATACCCACCCACACAGTTCAAGCTCCCAGGTTATTACCTATCTAAGCAAGATACAAGCCAACAGATTACTACAGTTTGCCTGAAAAACCTTGTGAGATCTTGTGAGAATTATGGGTTTAGACTGTAGTTTTCATACAGAATGACTAGATTTTACTCATAGGCGTGAGAGAAGCCTGTCTAACTGGTACAGCGACCTGCTCGAGACCGCACAGACCACCTCCTCGCCTAAGCGTATGGCTCAGAGCCAACCATGGGCGCTCCCTCCGTTTACATGGGCAGCATGCGTCGGCATCTGGAGAGTTTTTAAGCATTTTTGCTTCAACTGAAGGTACAGACCGGCTTTAAGATGAAAAGCGTCCGCTTCAAAACCTCCATCTGCCGCACGAGGGGCTGACGCACACGGCAGACACGCAGGGCGGCTACCGGCTCCACAGAGGGTGAAGCCAGGCGAGCGCGCAGCTACGCGGACTGAGCCCGAGTTATCGAAAGGGGCAGTTTGAAGCCCCCCGGAGCAGGGGCCGGTGACCACCTGCCCCTCTAAACGGGCGCTGCAGGGACCACGCGCTTTCCCTCCCCTCCCCTTCGCTTCCCCCGTACCCAGTGAGCTCCAGCACGAGGCTGCCCACGCTGAGGCCCCGCGCCGAGCGGGCCGCCAGCACCGCCGCCACCTGCGGCACCTTCATCACGGCGCACACGGCCCAGGTGCTCCAGTTGGCCGCGTCCAGCAGCGCTGGCGCCATCCTGCCGCGCGGCCCGGAACGGGGAAGCCGCGGCGCTGCGTGGCGC
>JAWLRI010000078.1:512012-536373 GCA_034781795.1 Crypturellus tataupa
GCAGCGCGGGGAGGAGCGAGGAGCCCGCGCCGCCCGCGGGGCCGAGCAGCAGCGCCCTGCGCGCCCGCGGCCCGGCCCCACTGCGGCCTTTGGCCCCGCTGCGGCCTTTGGACCCACTGCAGCCTTTGGCCCCGGGCGCCCGCCGGGCGGGAGCGGGAGGATGGAGGGGTTTCTCCCCCGGGTTGTCTGGATGCAGGGGGAAGGTTTCGGCTTTGCCGCCGGAGGTGACGCGTCTGCGTCGCTCCAGCCCCAGCGGTTTTAGCTCGCGCTGTCTGCATCGCTGCCGTGTTTGTCCCTTGGCTTTGACAGTGTCGCTTTTGGCAGCGTAGAAAGCAAGCTCAAAAAGAAAAAAAAATTGCTCCTGAGTGTCATATGCGTCAGGTTATCAGAGACGGAGCAGCTTCCCGGGGAATACACATAGCCGCCATACCCACTTATGTACAAAAATACTCTATACAAAAATAGAAAAGCTCGTTTTTTAAAGCTCTTGTGCTTCTCAGCCTGTCAGAACTAAATAAGGGCCGTTCTGGGGGGAATGTGCATTTGTGCTGATCACACACTTGGATGCAGCGTCTTGCCTCTCTTGTGCCTGTGTTTTGAGTCCTCAGGGCTTAAATGCTTTTCATTAATTCAGATTTTTAGCCAGGCCATATTTCTTTGGTGTTAACTGGTTATTTGCAGGCAAAAAAAATTCCTAGTTCATTCTTACAAAAGGTTTGTTTATATTTGACTACTAATAACTCTTATCCAGTACATTTTCATCAATTTTGCATCTTCCATTGCATTCCATTATTCTGCTTTGCTATGCTTCCATGCATTTTCCCTTATTTTCATAGTATATTTGGACAAACTGTTTTATTGAATTAATTCCAGTTACTTTTAGTGTCATTTAAAAACAGTACCATTATTAATTCTTGATTTGTAAAGCATGTTGCTCTCTCTTGAATTCGGCTTCTTATAAAAGAACCTGGTACCTAGTAGTACATAAAATCCCCAAATTCTGGCTGAAAGTTATGAAAAAAATATATAATTCTAATTTTAGAAAGGAAATAATTAAATTATATCAGAGTAGTAACAATTCCATGATGTTTTTGAAGAACTGAGTTCTCAGCCTTTCAGAAATATTATGTACTTGAAAAACAGTTGAATAACCAACCCAGCACACAAGATGAAGCTATCACTTAAAATCAGGCCTGTGGTATAGTGGTATTTGACATTTCAGGTGGTCTGAGACTAATAGGGAAACAGGAAAGGTAGAGTGGGCATTATATGCACTATACTGGAGATGCAGATAAATGATGCTGTAAAATATCCTTGTAGACATTTTTTTGAACTAATTGAGAACTTAAATTGAACTAAAGCTGCTACACACCTCCACAAGCTTATTTTTATATTTAAAATTACAACATTTCTACATTTAATCAGCATTGTAGTTTTAAAAAATATATATCCTCCCTTGCATTGCAAACAATCAGTTTATCAAAGTTTTGCTAAATTGTCCAGTATGCAAGGTTTTACTGTCCTTGTATATGATGAAATTGTCCTGGGTATATGATGATAATGGTTTATGTCTGCGTACTGGTCTTTTTTAGTTAAAGAGCATCTCAGGAAAAGAACAGGCATCACAGTGCTGCATAGCCCTATTTCAGGATATGACATAAATCATTTTTTGTGTATTTTTTCATGTATTTTTTTAACATCTATTAATCAGAAATTCTTACTATTCTGTTTAAAATATTCAGTTTTATATCCATTTTCTGCCTCTTTAAGTTGAGACAAAATACTTGCCCTTTAAATTACATTTTGGTGAACAAATTCATTACATTCCTGTAATCCTGAGTGCAGATGGACTGTTTTGTAGCAGATGGGCAGTGGTTTAACACTGCTGCACTTCAAATAGGAATGCAAATGTTGATTCCTATTAAAAAAGAAAAAAGAAAAGAAGCTTTCTGCAATAACTAGCATGAAAAAGGCAAAACAACATTTTGTTTTGGTAGTGATGTTGGCTTATCATAACTGAGCTTTTAGGCAAATAATGCTATGAATTTTGTGTCTTTTCCAAGGAATGCAAGGAGTGTTCAAATTTCCCCACCCCACTACCCTGACAGGGCATAGTTCATTTTTTAAAATAATCTGTTCTTTAGGCTCCGGGTTAAAATAAAGGAAGCTCCGCAACCTAGGAAAACAGTGGAAGTGACCTCCCAGAGACCTGGAGGAGCACTGTGAGTTGGGGGGATTGGCCAGGGTTGTTGCAGGCTGCTTGCCTAGTTGCCCCACGAAGGTGGTGTCACTCTGTATGAAGACACAGCACAGGAAACACACGGGAGGAATTTGAAGCCAGTGCACAGGGATCAGGGAGACATGCCGGGATAGCTTACGTGATGAGTGCTGCAATAGAAGGATACAAACTGTTTGGGAGAAATTGTCAGGGAGAATGGGAGGTTATTTTCTACACCGACGAGTGTCCAGTTTGCACAGAGTTTTGCCCTGCTTTGGAATAAGGAAAAGCTGGTTGAGATCTGATGGGCTGGGATCAGCAGGGACACCAGCAAGGGGAGTGCAGTGGTGGCGTCTGCTACAAATTGCCTCGTCAGGAAGAGGAAGCAAGTGATGCCTTTACACAACTGGAAGAAACATCACTGCTGTCCCAGGCTCTCTTAGGGACTCAAGATCACTCTAGTGTTTGGAAGGGTAGTCTGGCAGGCTAAAGCATTCCAGAAATTTCTGCAGTGCATCGAGAAGATAGTTTTAACCTAGGCATGGTATCTGATAGTCAGAAATGAGTGTGTTAGCAGTGTAGAGATCAAAGGCAAACAGCCTGGGTAAAACGGACTCCAAGACCACGAAGTTAAGACCCCAAGGAAAGTGAGGAAGGCAAATAATGTGGAAAAAAAGAGATTCTCCTCCTGAGTCTGGGGATCAGGATAACAGACTTTGACTTGTTTAGGAAACTGCTAGGCAAGATCCCATGGGAAAGTGGAGTGGATGGCAGAGGAGGCCAGGAGAGTGGACATGTTCATAGCACAGGAAGGGTCCATCCAGTGAGCTGTAATTAGGTGGGCATGGCAGAGGACCAGCTCAGGGAACTGTAAGTCAAGAAGGGAGGATTTGGAAAGGGGAAGCATGGATCAGCTACCCAGGAAGTATACAGAAACATTGCCCAGACATACAAGGATAGAGTTAGGAAAGCAAAATCTCACCCGGAGCTGAAACTGGCAAAGGATGTGAAGTGCAATAAGAAGAGCTTCTGTGAGGACACTGGCAAGAAAAGGAAGATGATGGAAGATGTGGGCACACCGCTGAACATGTAGAAGACCTAGTTGTAAAGGATGTAGAAAAAGCTAAGATAGTGTTTGTTTGTTTTTTTCTTTGTTTGTTTGTTTTTGTCTCAACCTTTACTAGCAAGGTCTGATCATGGCATTGTTGGGCCCTAGTGGCAGAATCTGAGGGAGTGAAATATTACTGACAATAGAAGAAGACAAAATTAGGAAATGTGGAAGCAAATCTGGAACCAAGTTGGTTGACATAATTGCAAGGTCACTCTTTATCACCTTTGGAAAGCTGTGGTTAGTAAGAAAATATTTTCTGATGATTGGAAAAAGGCAAACAGCATGACTGGTGGCAAGAAGGAGGACCCAGAGAGCTACAGTCTGGCCAGCCTACTCTCGCTTCCCAGGAAGATTATGGAACAAGAAGGTGCTTGAGAATATGGAACAAGAAGGTGATTGGGAATAGCCAGCTTGTATTTAACAAGGGCAAATTGTGCCTGATCAACCAGATGATTGTCATCTGTGCTGAGATGGTGGATGTGATGGATAAGGAGAGAGCAGTGGATGCCATTTACTTGGACTTCAGCAAAGCCTTTGACAACTTCTCACACAGCATCTCTGCAGTGGAACTGGGGAGCTACAGATGGAACGGGTGAGCTACAGAAAATGTTGGTGGCTGAGTGAACAGCAGAGCTCAGAGAACAGGTAGGATGGGACCAAACTCTTCTTGGTGGTGGCCAGTGACAGGACAAGGAGTAATGGGTAGAAGTTGAAACACAGAAGTTCCACCTCCATATGAGGAAGAGCTTCTTGCCTGTGAGGGTGACAGAGCCCTGGCACAGGCTGCCCAGAGAGGTTGTGGAGTCTCCTTCTCTGGAGATCTTCCAAACCTGCCTGGATGCCACCCTGTGCCACGTGCTCTGGGTGTCCCTGCTGGAGCAGGCAGGGGTAGACTAGATGGTCTCTAGAGGTCGCTTCCAACCTCAACCATCCTGTGATTCTCTGACCAGCAAGTGGGGAGCTGGTCACGATCCAATGGGTGGCCAAATGGTGGGTGGTATTTCTCAGGCGCTGCTGCAGGAGTTGGAGCTCTTTCATGCTCTTCATTAAGAACTGGGTTGATAGAGTGGAGAGCTCTCAGTAAATTTTCAGGCAAAACCAAATTGCATGTGGTTATCACCACACTGGAGCTTGGAGGGATCATGGCAAGCTGAAAAAAATATTTAATAAAAGCAAGTAGAAAGCATTGTGGCCTCCTGTCAAAGAAAGATGTTTTTACACCCTGGGCAAGTCATCCTTCCCTTCCCTTCCTTTCAACACGTTGGAGACTATGTGTGGAAGACTGGAACTGAGGCCTGAAGAAGTTACAAAATCTCCATTTTTGGAGAGTTCAAGAACTGAGTAGAATGAGCAATTCTGATCTGTTGGCATTGGCCTAGTTTGAGCGGGGAGTGGACTAGGGGCAATCGGAGATCTCTTCTGGCTACTGCTGCTCTCATCAGTGTTCATGTTACGCGTTAGAGGTTATGTTGTACAAATGTGTGTGATGGGAATGTAACAGAAACTTTGCAGGCTGGATACAGATATTGAGTTTGTGTGCAAAATTTTTTATATATTTGGCAAACGGAGAACTTGGTTGTTTATGCAAGGCTTACTGGTTGTTAGGGTGAGTAGAAGAATCTCAAATTGAACGAAAGTACTGTAAGCAAAAACACAAACTGTTGACTCAGTATTTGCTGTGTGCAATAGATTATTCAGTTTCGGAAGAAGAATTTAACAGAGGCCCTTCTGGGTTTTGGCATGTTATCTAAAATAATATGGTTAGCTAAAAAGTAGCACTGAAAGAACCTAAAACACAAAGAAAAAAAAGACACTTAAACCTGACCGAGAACCTAACAAAGCCAAAAAAAAAAAAAAAAAAAAAAGATAAGGAAAATATGTTCAGTAACTTGTATTGAATCTTCTTAAATTAATTTCCTAGTTAAATTTTGAATTTTATGTAGAAACTGTACTTCAGAAAACCAGGAGCCAGGATTGAGGTGTAGTATTTGGATCTAGAACTGCCTTCTGGATCCATGTTTACCTCAGAGCTACTTAATAGTCTCCAGTAAAAATGGAGCCAGTGAGTAAATCTGTCAGAATTTATTAAACCCCCAGTATGAGAAACCTCCTGCATTCTAGCTGGAGGTCTCCAGATTCTCCCTTAGCATCGATCTGCTAGCACTACACAGCAGCTGCAAAACACCCCGATGAACTCTTTTTTCCTCCACAGCCTTCATATTTTTCAGTAGAAAGCAACTGAGTGGCCCTGTGGGGATTGATAGTGTGTGTCAGGAAGCAGCAAGAGCCACTGAGGGACAGGGAGCTGGGAATCGAGCTTAACAGAGCAGCAGGGCAGGGGCCTCGCTGGACAATGAACGTGGTGATGGTTGCAGATGGTTATTTATTATATTGTGAGTTTAATGTTTCTCATTTGCTGCAATATCTAATATGTAAATAAAACTCATTATTGCGTGTATGCATTTGTTATTTTATGAATTATAAAAAGTAAATCCAATGAGGATAATAGGGCAAGTAGATATGAAAAACAGAAACAGGAAGAGTTTGAGATGATTAGGCCAAAGTCATGGAGTAACCCCAGGTCTGCTCACTTTGTTCCTTACTGCAGAGCCGAGCAGGTCTTTTTATAGCAGTCATGCCTATATGTTTGCATGTTACTTTTTAAGGCAATATATCACTTGATTTATGCCAATGGAGAGTTTTCTCTTGGCTTTGCCCTGGGAGTCAGGGGAAGGGAGATTCCTAGAAGAGACATTTACAGCAGTGTTGGCTCTGTCAAGCTGGCACAGAGGTGCTGTGCTGAGGTGAGGCTTTAACCCCAGATACTTGGAAATCCCATCTCTAAGTACTAGTGGTTTTGTGGCTACATGTAACTTCTGAGAGCGGCTTTGAGAAGGTTGCAAGATGAAGTCAGTTTATGGCGTCTGTGCGTCACTGACTGAGGGCTGCAATTTGGAAAACTACGCAAGCGCCCCTGCAGCATTTGGCAGACCCATTGAGTTTCCTCGAGAAGCATCTGGGTTTCAAGGAATTCATCAAGCCAAATGTGAGGTTTCTGAAGACGGAAAAGCATAGATGACATGGATTCAGATTAACAAGCAGACTTTTTAAGGTAGGCATCATTTAAGGGAATTTTCCCTGTTTCTATCTGGACACAAATCAGCAGGGTGAGGCCCATCTGGTTGTGGGTTTTTTCTTTATTTTGTTTTGAAATCAACATAACAAAAAGCAAAACAAAAGAAAACAAAAAAACATTTTCTTGTGATCAGGAGAACTGTCTACTTTAAGATGAACTTCAGAACTTTTTGTTCTACATAGTGTTCTTTACAGAAAGCAAACATTTATATATAATACACACAAATGTCAAGCCTGTAGCTGGCCTGTATTGTCCACCTAACTCAATACGTAACTGTCCTCTCACTTCTCTATTGCAACAATCTTACTGTTTATGCAAAAATTTTCAGAGCATGATGAGCACTTCTCTTCAGAAAAAAACTATTTTTTTGTTTACTGTATCATAATTTAAAGGCCAAGAAACAATTTTAAGTACAGTTTCCAAGACACACAACTGGCTGATCAATCATCACCAATTTAATGAAATAAAACTTGTTTATTAAGATGCTTTTGGGGAACTGCATACAGAGACTACTGTAAAAAATATAAGAAATATATATTTGTATGAACTTACTCAGACTATGTTTTGCTAATAGTGCTTAAAAATCCACCAGTGTACCTAACTGATGAATTAGAGTAATATTCTCACCCACTTCTGCTCTTTAATTGGAAGAAAGATTAAGAATAAATTGTCTAAACATGTATAATCTCCTGTTTGTGATCTGGCAGCAAATGGAAAAGAAAGCTTACAAAACTGTGAAGTGTGAGTGACACGTCCCAAGAACTTTTTACAAGATGCTTACAGTATAGTTAACATCTACACAGTCTCTTTAATAAATGGAATTTCCACTGATGAGTAACAGATTTCAAAGCTGTTATCATTTCATCTTGTCTTTCCGTGGGACTCCGATCATGCAAGCAAGGATTAGTTGGCAAAGTTAATTATGGTGGAAGATAAATGATAGTTAGACTTGGGGATGAAATGTAGTGAGTGGAAAATGCCTGTCTGTCCCCTGCTCTTGGGTCCTGAGGCAGTTTTGGGCAGGACCTCAGATATTCCCCAAGTATCTGTTCTGGAGGTTGCTGTGAAGAGCCGGGCTGAGTGGCAGAGGAGGTGTAATTGAAGCAGTATAAATTACTTGGCCATCTTAAGGAACGCTTAATAATTGATAATAATAATTATTACAGACCAACTGTGCATAGTGCTCCCATCTCATGTGGATTACCAAGCCTCTTCCATCTGGGATGATTTCATTCTCTAGACAGACTGTCCTCAAAGATGTCAGTGCTTCAGGTTGTTACTGATTTCAGCAAGAAACGCTAGTGTACAGGAGTTTTGTGACGTGGGATGAAAAGACCTCAAGTTGCTGCCCACCAGCATTTTTAAGCTACTTCAAGTCATTTAATCAGAAAGCTAAGGTATTAGCTTAAATTCACCTCAGAAGAGGCAGCAGAGTTCTGGGTTTAATGTGATCTTGCCACAAAGCGCAGATGGACTTTTTTTCCAAGGTCGACCAATTCCATGATCAGGCTGAAAATCCTTTTGTGATTCGTCTCTTTCAGACCCATTCCCATGGGAGGGAGGGCACTAGCCAGGCTTCTCGGATACATGCTGGACTTCAGTGTGAATAAAAAAGGCACAGCTGGGTTTTGTACAAAGCATTTTGTTTACAAGTAGAAAAGAACAAGAAGTATGGTTTCTACAAAAAAAAAAGTGATTAATCTTTATTTTAGAGGTGCGATCTATTTAAACTTGGTCTAATGGGAAAATGTTTTAAAAGCATGTTTTGAGCTCAGCAACTCCAGTATAAATCAGAGAATTGTTGTAAAATACTGCAGCCAGCCATCCTACTTATTCACCGAAAGGCAAACCCCATTCAATACGCCGCTCCCGATGGATGTGTGTGTTTGACATCCAATGATGGAGATTCCTCAGAGAACGCGTCCCAGTGCTGGGTAGTCCTTACCACTGCCTTCCCTGACATCTAACATGCTGCTGCTTTGCTGTAATTTAGAGACGGTTGTTTTTTCTATAGTCTGCCATGCACATGAAGTATCTATTCCTTTTTTTTTTTCATTCCGATGTTATTTGTGTATCTGAAGACTGTTCCCCCATTCCTAGTCTTCTTCAGGTTAAATTACACGATTTTGTTTGCTCTTTACTCATAGGCCATATTTTCCAGGACTGCAGTTACCATGATTGATCCTTTCTGCTCTTGTTTGGCTCACGTCTTCAGGCCAAGACCTTCTGAATCCTACGCAGAATTGGGAAAAGTGCTTCAGCTGAAACGCTGCCGGTGCTCAGTGAGTTGGATTTGACCAAGGATTAAATCATGCACCAGTTAGGCTGCTTACCTTCCTGTGCACTCCATTTTGGAGCAGTTCTCCAGGAGAGTTACTCCGGATTACACAGAGCAATCAAGATTCGAGAATCTGGAACTACTTAATGCCACTTAACATCAGGAAGGAATTGCATAACATGGCCTTGCTGTAATTTCATGTCCCTGCCCACAGATGACTTGGTGTGGAGTGGCTGCCACCTGGAGGTTAGGAAGGAAGATGCTTCACGCGCTTTCATGCTGAGCAACAAAATCCCTGAGCTGCAGAAATGAGATATTCCTATTTATCGTGAATAGGAGTTTAAGCCTGATGGATAATTGTGTATCTGCCTTTTGGTAAAGAGTTTGTGAGTCCATAGCCAGATTTAAGGCTGGTTAGTATTATCTCAGAATAGGTCAGAATAAGCAGAGTACCTTTCAATGTTGTAAGTAGCCTCTAAATAACGTGTTCAATTTTTTGGAAAAAAGCTCCGAATAACACAGGGAAGAGGAAAGGCTTGCTCTGGTCTCTTCCTTGCTCGTATATTTGGGGATAAAGCAGTTCGTGGTACTTCTTTCTGGTCTCAGGAAAGAGCATAAAATGTTTTAGCTGAAAAAAGAGGCCTTTTTAAACATGTAGCTTCCTGTTTTGTGCATCTGGATACAGTTATCTACTGCAATTGGATATCTGCATCTGCACAGGGGAACACAGAGCCAGTGCTCCCCTGGGCAGCCTAGCTGTCGTTCCAAAAGCCTTTGCCCTCCAGCTCTCCTCGCCTTGAGCAGGCCATGAGGACTGTTTGGTGCCATCACTTCCACAAGTGGGATCTGACACTTCTCTCAACAGCATTTTTTTTTTCTAGAGACCACTTGAATCCCGTTGTTCTACACCGCCCTTGATGCTTTTGGACTGCCTTGTGCTGCTGAAGCCTAACTTCAGAAATGGACAGTCTCAGCTACAAGGCATAGTGGAATATCTGTCCCCTCCAGTCTGGCAAGAGGTTGTAGCCTGCTGCAACAGGGCACTGCTAATCATCTAGGCTGATCTTCACACAGGACTGAAGATGTTCTTAAAAAAGCTGAAAATATTTTAAAAGGCAGACATTGTATTTATATACTCCTTGTTCTGTTAATTACCTTTTTTTTTCCCCTAAAAAATGTCAGGCCATAAACAAAGTCTGCATCTGTGTCATGAAGATGCAGTAGTGAACAAGCTGTAGGAGCTGTGTCCAATTTAGTCTGATGATGGTTTCCCTGGGCAACCACAGGTTTTAGGAAGGACGAACCTGATACAATCTAAAAGCCTGCCTCCTTATCATTGCATTTCCACCAGCTAAACCAGAAAAGCTGAGTAGGAGGAAGGGAGTTTCAGAGACTAGAGCAGAAACAGGAAATTTAAAAACAAAAAAATGAAAAATAACATGTAGAAAAATGTGCTCCCCATCTCTTGTGAGGAAGTGGTAAAAAAACACACAGTATGTCTCGTGTGCCTTAGCTTTTGCTCTTCAGAGAAAGCTTAAGCATGCAGATGACAGATGTTGCGATGAATTCTTGGTTAGCTACGTGAAATGCAAAAACCTGCTGTGCTTTGTTGTGCACACTTTCAGAACTGGAAGTACGTTGCTTATGTTGTGACTCATCTGAGCTGGTCTCCGTTAATTGCTTCGTTTCAAGTGGATAAATATTGGAGAAGAGGTTGTGGTTTGGCTCTAATGTTTTTTATGAGGTTGGTGACAAAGTTACTGTAGACTTGCAGTAGAAGATGAGTGAGATCTGTGATCCTAACCATGTATATGACCCGATGGTTGTGTCAAATATAAAGAGGATCATAAAGCATTTCTGGAAAATATCCATCTTTGCTCTTGAAAAGCTTCCATGCTCAGCGGTAATATTAGTCTCCATGTAATAGATTGAAGATGTTTTTACCTACTATCTTCAACGCTGTGGAGTCTGAAATAAGTCTGTTAGCTAGAACTTGCTGTTCCTGGTATTTTCACTTAAGCATTAGGAAGGCAGGAGCTCATCTTCAAGTTTCTGCTTTCGTCTACCACTGCTGGAGAAGTAATCCATGTTTGCCAAGGTCTTACCAAGCTCAGTATTCATTCGACTACCAATTACCTGGTTGGCAGAGTTGGGAACTATGTCCGAAAACACAGGCACATAGTCTGGCAGTGGCTTCTGCTCCTTTTTCCTACCCTGGACAAACCAAACACTGTTAATGCTAAAGTTTTCAGAATTACACTGACCACATGTTAAAGACACACATTTTTGTGATGACTACTAATATCAATTCTATTGTTCTTCATGAGAGGTTGAAATTTTAGATACCTTTTTACTGAATATACATGACAATGTTGCAGAGACACAGTAAAAAGATTTTTCCTCAGGTTTTTTCATGGGACTAGGGAAATACAGACAAGGAATCATTTTCAACTATACTATGTAAAATCACAACTGAGTCAAAATTTAACTGTTCCGGAATGGTCATGATGTGAGAGGTTTTCATTTGTTTTATTTTTAGTAAGTGACTTGGATTTTAGCTTGATGACATTATCCTATGAAATTGGTCTTAGGAAGCTGGTTCTTCTAGCATTTCTCTTTCTATGCAATTACTTATTACTGAAACAGATTGAATATATGCACATGTACTCTGTGGTGTAGGCACAGATGAGTGTTATCATAAAGCATTTTCTAAAGATTTTATCTTAAAGCCTTTGCCAATCTGTGCCATTTAAAGTATTAGCCTTCTTTAAACTGATAGAAACCAGAAGAAGCCTGACTTATAGTTACACATTTGTTTGGAACTTACCAACTGGTCGTAGTCCTTTAGGAAGCTCCAGTTCTGGTACCTTGGAATAGAAGTAAAAAATGCAAATGTATGTTTTCTGACATTAAATAAAGTAACTAATGTTGCTCACATTTGAAAGTTTAGTTAAATGTTCTGTTCAATACTTATAACCTCTTAAACAGGCGAACTCTTGGTAGTGGCACGTATCCTTTCTGTGATGAATTTCAGGGTTTTCTTTATCTGCATATTGAACTCCTTCTAAATTAGGAGTGTTTTTAACTAAGCAGGTGAAGGCCAATAGAGAAAAGGGTTACTTAAGACGTATTTGTACCAAAGATCAGGGTTAGATGCTCTGAGCTGGTTAGCTGTATTTATGCACTTCTGCAACTGAGCTTATAGGCATGGTGCTGAGGTTGGAAGCTGAGCTGGTCAGTAGATGCAGCACTATGTTAAACCATGTGGGCACTGGATTTGTGCTACGCACCCGTGTGCAATGCAGATATGCCCTAAGTGCAAATAAAAGCTGTTTTTTTTATTGTGTTTATTATTATGTCTTGGTATATCTGTAACATAATTGTCCCAAATTGGTTTATCTCAGTGTGCCAGGCACTAACCTATCAGTTTTGAGTGTTAGTACATGATGCTAATTATTAACAAATATATGGGTGTCTGCCTCTCCCCTATACCCACGTTTCATCTCCAGGCTGTTAACACATAGCAGCCTGTCCCCATCCTCATTTCTGGGCCAGGAACGTGGAGCTGGAGGGCAGTTCTCCTCAGGCTGTATCCCAGGAATCTGCTGAATGGTGACTTGTGGCACCAGTCCCTTACACATTCGTCTGGCCTTTTACAAGAGTTTCCTGCCTTCGTAGCTGACAAGGGTGAACAGGACAGGCATCAGCTGTGCAGTGTGTTAGCTTAACTACCCATGCAAGTGGGTTTGCACCAGTATCCAGCATAACAAGCCCCGTTGGGCAGGACTTCACTGCCTTTGCTGAGGATGAGACCGGTCTGCTGTGTCTGGGGCACAACAGGGAGACAGTCCCTAAATTCTGCAACAGCCCTGGCTTTAAGGCCTTATTTCAACCTTTCTATGAAGCAAAACCAGGTAGGATGGAAAATATGTCTGTGGAGAAGTGAGAGCTGTGATTTGTACCTCCTCCAGAAGGCAGAAGAGGACAAGGGGTTTCTAGAAGGTTTTTTTTCCCTAAACAGTTCTGTAAAGGGAACTGTTTCTATCTCCTCCCTTTCCCTTTGCTTGGCTGGTGTGTAGTCACAACTGGAGCTGGTCTTAGTTTATTCTTCTAATAGGCACATTCATGTTGCGTACTGAAGTGTGAACATAAAGTTTGTCGCTAGTTTGTGTGACAAAAGGAAGACAAGATCTGAACGAGTTCCTTCAGCTCTCTGCTGTGACTCAAAAGCTCCGATAAAGCTCGTGCGCATGCAGTTCAGTCTGTGGATACATCAGCAACAGTGGGATTTTCCTGCCTGCTTGTGGGACGTGCTCATGAGATGTGCAGATTGGAAATGCAAAATAATTTTTTGGCAGAACATTCTGTCCAACTTAGACCTCAGCCATTTCCAAGAATGAGAAAAGGGGTGATAGTATCAGTGTGTCTGCAATAAATTAGGAAGGTTGGCACATTTATATCCTTGCTGAGGATATCTCTATAAAGTTAAGAGGTACTGAGCATTCAGTTCTTCGCATCTGCATTTCAGCTTAAGCCCAGTGCACCAGGAGGTTCTGTATGAGCACAGATGTTGTCAAGCAAAAGGAAACAGAGACGATGTAACCTTAGCAGGAAAGATGCTAGGGGCTCACCCAAAGCCCAGGCAGGAGAAGCCTTTTCCCTGCCAGCACAGACTTCAGATCAGTCCTTAGCACGGCGAAGGGCCACCGCTGCCTGGACAAGATGAGCAGGAGTGAATTGCGACAAGCTACTCACCAGGTTTTCCTGCCGCGCCGTTCAGCCTCCACCAGCTCTCTCCAGACCCGATCCCCTTGCACGGGGCTCAGCTGCGCTGCGGGCAGCATGCGGCCTCTCGCGGTGCTGGCGCGGCCGGCACATCGCATGGCTGCATCCCTGCCGTGAGCCACCGCGGGTGCCTGCGACCTGGCCAGAGGAGCGCTCCTTAGTCCAGAACCACTTCCCATCCCGTCCCCGTCCAGACCCAGCACACCCTCAGCATTGCTGGACGCACGCAAAGCTCGGCCCTCTTCTGCTTTCTTTTGTCCATCCAGCATTTCCAGCAGTGGTTTCTGCTGCTCCCTTGCAGAACACTGAAGGAATCTGTGTGAGGAGCAATCGCGACCCAAAACCATCGGGCTGCAGCAGTGGCATCAAACCTCTGCGGCTGGGGCCACCCTGTATGCAAAGAGCCCCACACGGCAAAGCCTGGAGCGCTGCCACCGTGCCAGGAGGCTTTGTTAACGCTTCTGCATCCCCAGCAAAACCCCCTGAAAGCCGCTGCTTTCCCTGATGTGTTTACTGTCTCCACTGGAAACAAGCCCGAGCAGTGAATATTCCCCAGAAAGGGAGTGGACACCCAGCGGGGACAGCTGCTGCAGCCCTGACCTCTGCTGGGGGCACAGCTTGTTTGCTTAGAATACGGTACCTTAATTCTAATGTGCTTTGAAAGCTTCTTAATTGCAGATTTTATAAAAAGAGCAGCCTGAGATCATCAAAAGCCGCCTTTTAAGCCTTTACTTAGAGATATCTGGAAAGGACATTAAGCAACCAGGAGAGGTAGCTGTCGAGAAACTTCAAAGGGTTATCAGGACACAAAGTGAGAATTGTCAAAACAGTGGCCGAAATGTCAGTGTTTGTCTTTACACTCCGTCTGCCTGGCTTTTGTGGTGTGAAGTCACTTCCTTCTTCAGTATTTCTGATCTCTCAGGAAGTCGGCCTATTTTAAATATAAATTTCCTCTTAAATTCCTGACTGACTTGTTTTCAAGTAGTGTGGATTAGCTCCAGATGAATTCTAGCCTCTTGCCTCATCTTCCTGGTAAATGCCGGTGAACTCTAGTCCGATTTTGAAGGCTCTTCTGGCAAGTTTGTTTGGAGTATTTAGACATACCTGCTGATTTGGCAAATAATTTCTTATCAAATAATTCTGAGTGAAGAATTTCATGCGGGCATTTTTGAACATCAAGTTTTGTTTTGAAAATCAATTTTGACTTTGCAAATTGGAAATGCCTCCAACTTAAGAAGAGGTAAAAAAAAAAAAAACTCCAAATTGAAACAAAATGTTTGGGTTTAGCTTAAATGAATTTTCAGTTGGCCTTTTGTTTGTTTGCTTGTTTTTCAGACATAATTAACCAATATTTTCCATCCCTTCTGACAAAAAAATAAAAAAGAAACTGAAGTATTCATATATCACTGTAACAGACTGATGAAATGAGCTGTTTGCCAGCCTGATAGTTGACTCTAATCCTCCTGTGCAATTTACTTATCCTTCTGCCGGGGTTGCAGAGTCCTCTCCAAGCTGGAGCACACATAGCTGGTTGCAGAAGGGGTTATATTGGCATCAGATGGCTTTACTAGGAAGCTGGGGCACGCTGGGGAGATTCAATGTATTAATCAATGCGTGGTGGATTTTATACTCCTGATCAGCAATGAATTCGGGGCACTTTCCCCGGATCCCCGCAATGAAGGGGGGCACATTTGATCTACCAGCTGCAGACTTTGAGCTTTAAACAAATGGAAGATACAACTCTATGTGCAGGCATTGTATGCTTCACTGTGTTCCAGACATTCCTCTGGAAATAATAGCTGGGAGTAGGTTCATGACTCCTTAAATAAAGGCATTTAAAAAAAAATAAAAATGTTATTTTAAAGCATCTGCTGTTCCAAAAGCAGACCATGAAGAACCGATATTTTAAAAAATATCCTGTTGTCCATTAGGAATAGA
Organism: Crypturellus tataupa; assembly: GCA_034781795.1. Taxonomy (NCBI): domain Eukaryota; kingdom Metazoa; phylum Chordata; class Aves; order Tinamiformes; family Tinamidae; genus Crypturellus; species Crypturellus tataupa. The sequence continues at coordinate 527,479 of JAWLRI010000078.1, forward strand.
AGCCATTTAAGGAGTGGTTATGCACCAGGAGAGCATATCAAGGTGAGTGAAAGGGTGAGGTTTCTGACCACTGCTCTAGACTCCTTACTGGATACGCCTGTGTCCCAACAGACTCAGCAGAACTCCTACAGACATTATGCTATTTCCCTTCACATTAGTGTGTGCTAGTTCAGGATTTTATTTGTTCTTCATGATAATCTAGCATATTTAAGCAGACAGCTCATTCCCTGGGCACTTACGTCTATCCCTTATTAGAACAGATTGCTGATTATTGTGACATGATGCCATATATGTAAACTGCTTATATCATCTTTATTTTTTATGTTTGAGGACTCTTTTTTTCTGAGCATCACTGCAGGAGACTGTTTTTGCTTAGGATTTGTTTAAGGATTAGTTTATCTGACTAGCAGTGTCAGTGCCTGTCATTCTGAAGAACAGAGGTTATTGTTTTGTTACTGCTAGACCAGTAATGATATCAACTACCAAGTCATCTGTGGGAAATTATTTGTGAGTTACCTGCTCTCCTTGAAGGGAATACTGTTTAGGAAGACTTTATATGGAAGAAAAATGTTCAGTTGTTTACATAAATCCTTTTTATTTGACCACAAGAGGGTATTGCAGTATTAATTAAGCAAAGCATGAACTAATGTTTGATATTAATAGATGCTACCTTCTTTTAAGAATACATCTCTCTTAAAATTGATCCTTAAATCATATACTGCTTAATAAAATCAGATATTTGATATCCTAATCTGAAGACATTTCTGGAGGTGCCTTTCCTAAGAAAGTGGCTTGTGATAATAAGCATCTTGAAGCCCAGGAATGGTAGATTTCACTGGGAGACAGGTACTTCAGAAACTTATTCCAAAACACTTGAACTTATTGGAAGTTGCCTGGTTAAATACAAGAACACAGCAGTTACAGAGGGGGAGTAACAAGGGGAAGCTGTACTATTAGCAGAGTTGCTGCTCTTGTTTCCAACAGTCCAAGAGACTGTTTCCAAACAGTTTTACTTTTGTTGTCATCATCACTAACAATCTGCCAAATGGTCTGGTATTCAGTGGTTGAAGATCTGAGGTACCATGGGTGTCTTCTGCTCAAACCTGCTACATGGGTGGACCCAAATGCTGGGCTTTGGGAATGGAGCTCTACAAAGCTGGTCTATAAGTATGTAGTTTGGTTTCAGGAGAAAGAACCATGAATGCAGGGTACTGCTGTCCCACTCTGTTTGCCCTCTTTACTGCCACTTAACTTTTTAGTGTGCCAGCACAGCACACAGGCATGTTTTTGTACATTTTCTCTGTGTTCTTGTGCGGTATTTGTGAAATGCTGGCAGATAATTGGGATATCATAGGCAGGAGATATGGTCTTCATGAACTCTTGTGGCTACAAGCCTTAGCAACATGGAAAGTTGTGTTCATCACTAGCTGAGTCTTACAAGTGTTTTCAGCTGGTAATGTCAGTCTTGGAGGGAGGCTAGGTCCTAGGAAGCAGTGTGGTATTGCAAGGACAGACAAAATTGTGATTATTTAGTCAGAATTGTTGAAGTCACATCCTCACTGTGGCAGGCACCTCTTGTAGTTGTGGATGGGAACTTTGCTTTCTTCTGGTTATTCTCTGTGCTTCCTTACACAGTTCACTAATGGTTCTAAGAGAATTGCAGCATGTAGAATTACAGTGCTCATGTACTTCTGAAAAGGCTCTGCTTATTGGTTTAGTAAATAAGTCTCAGTCCCTGAAGTCTGCCATACCCTTGCTTTCCTATCATTATATGCTATACCATTAACAAATAGTATGAACTTAAAGATCAATTTATAGCAACTCAGGAGAAGCTGCTTCACAAATACTAAAGAGACTCAGTTTTCTGTTACCTAGTGCTCTGTTGTATTCACATGATTATTTAGTGTTGGGAATGATTATATTCCAGATATGCATCACAACGTATTTTCATGTTCAAAATGCTTTCTAATTTTAAGGGGATGAGTGGGTAGGAAGATTTGCTCTATTCCCTGGACGCATCCTGTATTAGGTAACAATGTATTTGTTCATCTACACTTTAATGCATTCTTTCAGTTAATGTCTTCTCACCATATTCAGAAAAGAGATTAACTTTGATATTTTTATGTTGATTACCAAAAATTATCTGCTGCATGTAATGCAGAATTAGGCAAAGTCAGAGTTTTCAAATCTGGGTGCCCAAAATTTATTTCAAATTGCATATATGTCTACTTAGATGAAAGAGACCTCAACATTTCTCAACATTTGCAAATTCCATTTACTAAAGATTAACTACTTTCTTGTATCTTTTTAGAGATGTATTTCAGAAAGCCTTGTACGAATATGTCAATCATAAGCTTTATCTGTTTTGCAGCAAAGATTTTAGCATCCTTACTGCAGATCTCCATTAATGAAAGTTTTCCTTCTTACGTGTAGAAGCTAATGTTGAATCACACTTTAGGGTGATGTTTGGCCTACTGTAAGAGTTAGGAAGAAATCTTTCCTAAAGGCAGGATAATCCCATAGTTGCCTGTGGGCTTGTATGAAGAAAGGTCTGTGTATGACCTTTCTTCGATTCCCTAATACCTGCTGACAAGCTTTATGAGATCACAGGATCACTGTGAGCTTGGAAAGGACCTCACAAGTCAACCTGGTGCTCCAAGCAGGATCAGCTCTGAGATCAGACCAGGTTGCTCAGGGTGTTATCTGGTCCAGTCTTGAAAACCTTCAAGGTTGAAAACTGCACAGTCTCTGGACAGCCCATTTCACTGCTCGGATGTCCTCACCATGAAAAGTTTTTCTTGTATCTAGTCTGAACCTCATGTCCCTCATCCAACACCATGTTCTGCAGTGAACAGCCTAGCTCTGTCTTCTCAACAACCTCCTGGCAGGAACTTGGGGACTGCTGCTACGTCCCCTCTTTTCTAGGGGACCTTCTCTTCTCCAGATGCCACAAAATGTTGTGACCCACTCTGACCTTGTGTTACTCTAACTCGGTCCATTCTCTGTCCCAGCATAGACACTCAGAAGAAAGGAGAGTCCATGAGACCTCAGATGGAAAGAAATGGAGTGTACAGACGAAACAGTTTTGCCATTTTTCTTCTAAGATCACCTGTACTGACAGCTTCACATTTCAGCCTCATTCCTTCTAGGGCTGTAGACTTTCTTTGTTTTGCTATGAGGCTGGAAACTTTAGTGCTTTGAAGAAATGAACAGCCAAAACAATGTGAAATCTTCCTGAATGTGCTTGGAACATTGTGTTTTTAGTTCAGCTGTGGAGCAGTTCACATGCCAATGCACAAACAGTAAGGCAAAAATGAAAGGAAAACAGCTGCGTCCCGAGACCTTGTGGCCCGAGCAACCAAGTAGCATTGCAATAGCTTCCAGACTGGACTTCTATTGTATGAGATACTTCCTTAGAAATCCTTTTATGGTTTTACTGAAGCGTTTGGGAGCCTGGCTGTAAGAGCGGGCTGGATTCCAGTTTCCAGAACAAGTTGCCCTCTCTGGGCAGCCTGTTCCAGGGTTCTTTCTCATGCGGAGATGGAACTTCCTGTGTTTCAACTTGTACCCATTACCCTTGTCCTGTTACTGGCCACCATCAAGAAGAGCTGGGCCCCATCCTCCCTATATTCTCCCTTCAAGTATTTGTACATGTTGATCTCCTCTCATTCTTCTCTTCTCTAGGCTAAACAGGCCAAGCTAATTTAGTCTTTCCTCATAAGATAGATGCTCTAGTTTCTTAATCATCTTTGTGGCTCTATGCTGGACCCTCTCTAGAAGCTCAATGTCCCTCTTGTACTGGGGAGCCCAGAACTGCACCCAATACTCCAGGTGCAGCCTCACCAGAGCTGAGTAGAGGGGCAGGATCCCCTACATCGACCTGCTGTTAACACTACTCCTCATGCAGGCCAGGATCCCATTGGCCTTCTTGGCCTCGAGGGCACACTGCTGCCTCATGGTTGACTTGTTATCAACCAGGACTCCCAAATCCCACTCCACAGATGGAACTGCTTTCCAGCAGGTCAACCCCTAATCTGTACTGGTGCCTGGGGTTATTCCTCCCCAGGTGCAGGACCCTGCACTTGTCCTTGTAATATTTGATAGTAGAAATCCATGCAGGGCCAGTAGATACACTGCAAATCTGCAAGAAACTTAGGTTATTCTGTAACCAGGACAGGCAGGAACTTTCAGTCTCTGATAGCACAAGATGACTAGTACGTGGGCAACTGAGTCAAGTCTGTTTGCATTGGGAATAGATGTCCAGCTGTGAGCTGGTTACTGACTGCAGAGCCAGTCCACCACCATGAGGCACATAGCGATACGTTATTCAACTGATTCGATATTTACATCTCCTGGATTCCCCTGGATGGGTAAATGGGAATGTGGGACCTTGACACCCGATGTTTCACTCTACAGATCCACACTACCTGCTAGTGGAGACACAGCTTATGTTCAACATTACCCATAAAAGCAGTAGAGATACCTTGTACTCTTGAGCCTTACCTTAGTGGAATAAGTTTATTAACAAATGATTACCCTCTATTACATATTTTTATAGCATTGATTTGCTGTTTAAAAGAGGACTTATCCATGAATAAAAGGAAGATGACTTTTGAAAGGAATGATTTAAATTTCCTGTCTTGTGCTGTAAGGAAATATATGAGTGTGTTTCTCTATTTGATATGTTTTTTTTTTTACTGATTCTTGCCATATTTCTATCATGACAGCATGACAGACTTTTGTTTTTATACTTTTGTTTGTATCGGGCTATGGGAGGATTAAGGGTGGGTTTGGACTATATTTTTGCAAGCTTGATTATAAGAACCACCTTATAGCAAGTCATTAGCATAAAATAAGAAGCAGAAACTTTCTTATACTTGTAGTTACAGTATGAGTTCACATTATATAAAAGTTTTGACCATTAATGAGAATGCCCATTTTGGAACTAGCCCATACTATCTGTGCAGTTAAAAAGACGTAGTACTCTTGCAAAAGGTAATCTGAAAATGTACCCCAGGAGCAGGTCTGCTAGGTGCTCTGTTCCTGAGCCTTCCGTGGGTTGCTCTGAGCTGGAGTATCCTCAAGTTGGGGTTGTAAATTCTGCCAAACTTGAACTAAGGTATAGTCGTGAACTTGACACAGGCGATTGGCATCAGGTACCAAGGGCCAAGTTTAAGTGTGGCAACTACTGCAGATTGCTAAAGCTGTACTGTATTTTTGCTCGTTGCCCATTCCCATTTGTCCAGGGTTTCATTAACTTCATGTGTTGTGAGTATTTACTTGGGCTGCCTATTTTAACTTACTTAAGTCTATAGTTTTGCTTGAGACTAGCAGAAAACAGTAACAAAACAGACTTTGCAAACTGCTGCTTCATTTTAAAGCTTTGATCCCAAAGTACAGATTAAAATACCTTTTTTAACCCCCCAAATGGAACAATTTAGCTTGATTTACTTACCTTTGTTTATTGTGAGTGTTCAAATTCACTTTCTTAGAATAAGGACTTCTCAGTGCCATGGTGTGTAACAGCTGCTTTACTTTAAACTTTCTGTTCTATGGACTCCACTATTGGAACTGTTGTTAGCTCAGAGAAGTAAATAGACTTTGAGCAAAGGATCACACCATAGCAACCCTCAGCTTCTGTTTACAGTTCAAATAAATGTCTGTGTCACTGAAATTTGTGTTTTGAGAAATTTGCTAAACCAGTACACTGATTGCTTTAATAACAAAGGGATTAATACAGATAAGTTGAAAACAAATTTTTGTCTCAATATTTAAATGATGAATCACTTTATTTTTTAAAAGCTGTCAGTAAATAATACATCACAACCACTCAATGGGGAGGGAGTATTCTCTGTCTTATTTATCACACTAGAAAGTGTGTGACAGCTCTGAGGGAGAGATTTGTGTAAGTACTCAGTGGAATATGAGTTCTTCCCAGTAAAATCAATATTAAAACTCCATTTGTTTAATGGGAGCAACTCTGCGTGTTTTGAAAGCTCTAGCCAAGTGGTTTATAATTTCCTCACCTTTTGGTCAAAACTGTAGCTCTTACTCTGGAAAATCTCCTCTTGACTGAGCAGGGAATTTTGCTTGAGAAAAGGCAGTGGAATAAGTTATATGCCTCTCTGAAAGCCGTAGCTGCAGAGGTATCGTATGCTTTTAAAGGAAATGCCAGAAAAGGGCTTTTCTTTTTTCTCTTCTGAAATGAATGCTAAGACACTGTTGCTAACTTGCTCTCCACCCGCCTCTAAATATATATATATATATATATATAACATTTAACATGCAAGTGGGCACGTTTTTTATTCCAAACAGGAACCATTCCTTGGAGATCTGACTCGTACATGTTGGTCCTTCAGCTGACTTCTCTTTATACTTGGCCAGTGGTGCATAAGCCACGGTCAAGGGAAGGGATGAAGTAAGTCTGAGCTAGACTCATCATTTTGGAAGCTTTTATATCTGATGATATAAAAGTGTTTTTTGGCACAGGGAGTGGCTGGAGCAGTTGACTAGAAGGCGGCACAGTGATAGGTATATCATGGTGTACTTCTGATTTTGTTTCTGTGTGTGTATACTGTGGGATAATTAATGCTTTCATTTAAATACATAGCTTTTTAAAATAAATAGCTTTTAAGTATATCACAGGACAGGTAAAGTGGGCATTAAGTCCACTGCCACCAGGTCATCTTGCTTGTGAACTGGGTTTGCTATTCCCAAAATGATTGTTTTAGCACACGAAGTTATTTTGCAAGGCTGGTCAGTATTCTTAAGCAGTGTGCCAAATGTAGTGGTGTGGTTTTACATCCTTGGCTTTTACATCCTTAAAAATAACAGCAAAGTAACAAATGTAACATATCTGGTCCTGAAATGAATGTTGGAAATGTATGTTAGAAGATATTATTTTAGCTCTCTTGTCTTAGGATAGAGCTGGGCAGTGGCTGGGGCAGCCCCGCGCAGGACAGGGGCCACCAAGTGTGAGATATTGCTGATTGCAATATGAGTCCATTGCAAAAATGAGTCCTGGAATCCAGCCTGCCCCTTCTCTCCAGCTGCCTTGTACTGTGTAAAGATCACCAAGCTGAGGGAAAAGTCGAGCTTTTATGTAGCGGTCACTGCTATAGAAACTGCTAGCTCTGTGCTACAAGGTGATTTTCCAACCAGGCTTTCAGTTAGTCTGCATTATTTTAGGCCAAAACCCAACTTTGTGCCAAGAAATCTGGCATATTTCACTTTCACTGCATTTTTTTTTTAACATCAGAAATAAAGATGCACGAATGCTCAGCCTTTTCACTGTGCTATACAGATTTATCCACCATTTGAATCTGTTATGTTTTGACCTGCACTTTGGGTCCCTACTAACCTGAGTTCTGACTGTAACTTTCCGGAGAAATTCACTATCAACCATCTCTATTTCTCACTAACAGGAAAAAAAGGCAGCACTGAAGGAGATAAATGAAAGGTATCCCCTCCACTAAGCCATGCCTGATTGCGTTAAGATAAGAAGGCTGTGAAACCACTATAACTGAATATTTCTGAAGTCATAGGAGAATGCAGCAGTCAGCTATGCTTGGAGAAAAGCAATCTAGTATTCATCCTCAGAACCAACAGAGCAATCCTGCTAATGCCTATAGTTATATGTTCTGTCACCAGGGAAAAAAAAAAGAAAAGTAAAAAATAGAACATCCTGAAGACATCTGAAGTGCTCTCTGCTAAAAGCAAAAAACAAGTTGGAGTCATAGAGCATACCAAACCAATAGCCAATTGCTTATTCAGTGGTTGCAAGATTTCTAGACAAAGAAAAAGGAAGCTACTTTATTAAAATCTGAATTCTGGATATTACATTTTGTCTACCTGCAGACCAGATTCATCTTCACCTGCAATTGAATACCGTGATGAAAACAGAAGTTATACACAGGATGTAGTACAAAATATGACTCTCTTTCCCTGTGGCTCTTCAGTGGCCAGGATTAGCTTGTCCAAAACACAACTGTTCTGTGTATGCTGAGTGTTTCCTTACTGAAAATAGATATCCCAGAAATTTGGACAGGGCCTCCTTCCAGAGGAGATGGAGATGATGACTGGCAACAAGGACAGGAGATAACAATGTTTTTTTTCCACCACTAGTACTGCTGTTGATTCCTGCTCATCCTCCCCTCCTGCAGAGGAGGTGAAGCAAGCTAACCATTTTATTTAAGTTGTTCTTATGGCTGTTTTGTAACTTGTACAAAACAAGTTCTCAGAGCAGGGGCAGGGAAGCTGTTGGCAGGCAGGGCTGGAAGGTATTTCACAGCCGCTCACACAGGTGCTGCCTGCATCCAGATTGGCAGGGCTGTGATCTAGAGGGGATATATTGACCCCAATGATCCTCTGCTGTTGGGCTGCAGAGTCCCTGCAGAAGAATACTGCCAGCTGCCTCCATGGAAATGCCAAGAAAAGCACGTTGCAAAGCAGAACCACAATTCCTATGACTCCCAGAGTCTGTGTTCAGTCACGGTTTGAACTGGTTTTGGCACTGGGCTGGAAAAAGGCACTGAAGATTTTGACAAGAGATTTGCAGTAGCTCAAACTGTTAATTGCTGTGCTCCTCAACATTTCCCATTCCACAGAGATATGCTCAGTTCAGATAATTTTCCTCTTTATCTTCATTTTGCTGTATGTATTTTCTGCTTCAGACAAAGTAACATTCAGAGGTAGGTAGCTAAAGTTCATCTCTTGATCCTGAGCCATTAGACACAGCAAGATTTTTTCATAGCCCTGAGCAAAAACAGTTTCATGTTTGACATATTCTTTGGCTCCCACAGAATCCCAGAATGTAATCCCAGTCCTGTTCAATTTGTTCATCAATGACCTGGATGAAGGCACAGAGTGCTCCCTCAGCAAATTTGCAGATGATAC
>JAWLRI010000078.1:536473-552576 GCA_034781795.1 Crypturellus tataupa
ACCCGTTTGGATGCTGCCCTGTGCCATGTGCTCTAGGTGCCCCTGCGTGTGCAGGGGGGTTGGACTAGATGACCTCTGGAGATCCCTTCCAACCTTAGGCATTCTATGATTCTATGAAAGGAAACATAAAGCTTAAAGGAAATTTAAAGTTATGCTATTTCTTTGAGCAGATACATGCTTATAGGTTTAGGAGCTGAACTGATTTTGATTCAAAATAAGTTCTTCCTGAAAAGCCTAACTTATTCTGTTGGAAAAGTACTGAATGCTCCTGAAGCAAAGCAGGGACTGTGTCTTGTTATCTACTGCACATGGTGCTGGTGGTGATGTGGTGGTGGAAATCAGGGCCAAGAGTTTTGAACCCTGACCTCTAATGCTGCAAGTTATGAATGCCAAAGGTCTCTGCTGCCCTTAGCAAAACTCCTGCAGAGTGACATTGCTCCAGGCAGTGATTTCCCTTATGGTAATTCACTGTTCTTGCTGTGAACAGAAGCAAAAATAGTAAGCAAAAGCACCAAGTATTTTTTTTGTATGGGGATTTGCGTTCTTCTAGGAAGGGCCTCATCTCAGGAGGGTTCCTTCTCATCATTTCGCTCCCAGAATTACATGTTTGTAATTGTGTGACCAGCACAACTCAAAGCTTAGGCAGGCAAACGCATCCACACACACAGGGTTGTCCAAGTACCACGCACAGGCTATTCAAAGTGCAAAGCTAAAAAAAAAGCTCCTGAAAAAAAAAACCCACCACCTTTTCCTTGGTTCACCCAAAGCAGTCCGTGTCAACTGCTCTAGAAATTCTAAAGTTCAGTGGTTCTCTAGTGTGGCGAGGACTCTAGCAAATGACAGAATGAAAACTCTCTAGGAACACTGCATGATTTATACGCCCACTTTTTCTTAGTTTTGAATAATCTAGGATTATTGCTGCCAGACAAACTAAATTAGTCCTGTCATATGCTCTCAGAGCCAGGCAAGAGCAAAACCAACCCTTTTTTGTTTTGTTTTGTTTGTTTGTTTATTTCTATTTTTTTCAAGGCTTTTCAAGCTGTGGAAATGATAAAACACCCAAAACTATGTGAGAGAAAAGGTTGTATAGGATTATACTAAATAGCTTTCTGGGGAGAAACGTGCAATTATATATTCTGTACTGTCAGCACATGGAGCATGATGGGACTATAGTTATTTGCTCTGGTTGCCAGAGAAACCAGACAAAGAAAACTCAAAGTGCTCCTGTCGTTTTTGAGCTGCTTAAACTCTCACAGTCAGCGTCGGATAATATTATTATTTGCTGTTCATTGAACTGATGCCACACATACCACTGTCAGAATCAACTGGTTCACCAAAGTAGAAATCTAAACTTAAAACTGGAGGCAGGGAGAGGGGGAAGCTGTGGAATAAGCACACTAAATCAAATGAATCAGATATCTGAATTATTTGTTTTTTATTTACTTTGAAAGGAAGAAGCTTTCAAAGCTCCTCCTCCTCCTTCCAGTGCCGTAGGGCGTGAGGGACTCTGCAGAGGGGCAGGGTGACGGCGAGACGAGATGTGGAGGCGAGAACCAGCCTGCACACTGCTTTGGAAACCCTCACATTCTGCAGGAGAAGCAGCAATCGAAATGTATGCAGGATAGTGAGTTTAAAGCAAGTCCCAGCGCTTAGCAGCCTCTGGTGAAAACTGGGAGGCGACAACTCAAACGAAAATACAAGAGCTGGGCTTGTGTGCATGTCTAGACGTTATAAAGCTAATGAAAGATTTCCTTCCTTTCCTCCCATTTTTGGAAGAACTTTCTCGAGTAGGTTAATAATATGTGAAGAAAAAATGATAACATGGTCCTCCCTGATTGGCAGCCTGCAGCTAACTTGTAATGAGGTTTTTAAATAACGTGTCCATATTCTCTCTCCAAGTGAGGGGATGTGCGAGCTGGAAGTTAAGTACGAGTATTACAGCCCTATTTTTAAATGACCCCGTGCAGAGTAGCAGCTGGGCTGTCAAGTGACTCTGGTGTTTGGAAATGATGTCTGGCAGCTCTCCGCAAGTGTGAGAGCAACTGTCCTCCTGAGCAGGGGAAATAGTCATCCGAGTAACAGTTACCTGAATAAGCCAGCTTTGCTTCTAGGAGACATTTCTTGGGTCTTTTTAATTGATGGAGATGTGATGAAACTAAATCAGGAACCCTTTTAGGTTTGTGTTTAGAAGAACAAAAAGCATTTTTGATTTTGTCTTCTTATGACAAGCAGGGAAAATGTGGTGGCCAACATTGGCCAATCATCCTACCATAAAAATGGATAAAATATAATGGGATCTTAAAGAACATCTCAAAAAGTCTTCCAAAATTGAAGGAAAGGCTAAAGGTAGTGAGGTGGCTTTCAAATCTTAGCACTGACTGCTAAACCTGAGAGCTGCATAGGGTGGTGATAATGATTTTCAAATGTTTCCAGCTTTCCTTTTCCAAATGTTGTTTTAGGTCTCTTCAAAGGGCAGTTCCTCCTCTTTCCCTGAGCATGCAGGAACTTCCTGCAAACCAGCTTGCACATAACATAACATACCAAGCAAATCATCAGCTACAAGACTGAGAGCAGTGGCAGGTGAAACTGGATGTTAAATTGTAAGATCAATCATTAAAAACAATTATTAGGGTATATAAAATATATTTTATATCCTTTTTCTATTCTTTTATGTTTGGTATGCAAGGCGTTTCTTGGTTGAAGCAGACTGTCTCATCAATCAGCAGTGCTGTTTATAGTTTGGTGTTGTGTGTTCTGCCTGTAATTGGTAGCAGCATCATAATTGTGTGAATAACACAAAAAGTAAATTGTTAGGCAGTTATCATCGCATTTCCTTGCGCTTTTGTGCTGATGTTTTATTTTTGGCTTAGTTATGAATTTATATAAACATGACTTTTTCAAATGAAAACTTTATTCAAACAGCCCCCTTCCCCCCTCACCCCACCTTCCCCCCGCATTTTGTGCTTTTTTTTTTTGACGGGCTGTACGTAACACTGGCTGAATTTTGTGTTTGGATGAATGGTGAAATTAAAAATTAAAATTCACTCTAATTTCAGTCTAATCTGTCTGCTTGAGAAAGCATTAAGGATTTTTTTAAATGTCGTGTTTATTCACTGTATATAATTGAACGCATATGTGCTCCATGAATGCATCTGAACACATGCATTAGGCATGAATGCTCCCATAGTGCACAAAAAACATTGAAAGCAGTCAGTTTCTCGCTCTAAGAGCAAAGGCAATTCCAGAATGAAGACAGTCCTTACTTCAATCTCCTTTTGGGAGTATGCAGCCCTGAGTTTTGGGTCAACGTCCAGTTTCTATAGGGGGGAATGTCTGCAGAATTGGGCTCCTGTGAGGAGGACATTTAGCAATAAACCTCACAAGCCAGTTCTGGTACAAGAGGAATTGCTGCTCTAATAGCTCTAAAAGGCTCTTAAAGGCATTTTGTTGAGTTTACATCTTTGCATAAGTGATTCTGCATGTATGAGTCTTTGGTTTGTACCATTGTCCCTATCATTTATTAAGAGTCATTTATTCAGAACATACATAATTTAATATGAACAATAGTCATAATTTGAGTAGTGGTAAACAGCTTGCTTTCCCTGTATTGAGCCAGGTAAATGAGACATCTTCAGTTTTGTGGTATCAGAAAAGATTCCAACTTGAGCTCTTGTACTTAGAAATAAATACGCTGCATACAAGAGAAAATCAACCCTGCAACCAAGTAATACAAAAAGAAAGCACGTTTGGTTTATAGTTGTTGCTCAAGAATACAATCATGCTTTGAACATGCTGCCTTATTTCCAATATGCAATGGGAGAACTTTCCTGGGCTTCTTGGGTTATGAGCATGCACTAAAAACTTGGGGAGCTCCTCTGGATATAAGGGTTGCTGTAGCGTCTTAAAGCCATTCTGTTGAGTTGCTCTTGTCAAGAAAAGTTTTACCAGACCATTTTGTGCAGTGTTTTGAGAGGATGGCAGATGTACAGTCTTACCTGCACAGAGGACTTAAAGACAGCAGGGCCATCACGGCTCTCAGTAGAGCCCAGTTCATTGCCCAGTCCCAAAGATTCTTGCTCTTTATGGGTGGGCAGTTGTTTTGGTTCTGAGTTTCATAACTTACCCACATGGTCGCAGGTAGTGTTACAGACCAGTTCCCTGAAACCAAGGCAATTCCTGCTGCAAAATTTCAACTTTCCACTGCAAAACACTGTAGAAGGAAACAAATCAACCAACAAAAATGTGAAAGAGAAGGAAATTCTACTCTTACATAAATTAATTTTTGAAAATTGCTGAACTGTTCTGGTAGAAAGTTAAAAAGAATCGAAGTACGTATATGATGAAGAAATTTCAGGCCAAATGATTAAAAGTTATAATCACAGAAAAAGTAGTGTTTACAGTGGGAAGGTGAAGACATTCTGACTCCAGGCAGTACAGCCAGTCTCTCCCATTCCTCATTATCTCTCTAAGGAATTTGGGAAGATTACTTTCAGACGTGATTGCCTTTGCAGAAAACTGTGCAATTTATAGTTCCCTGCATGGAAAATCAGTGCTGTACTTGCAAATTCTCATCTTTTCATGAATATACACTTGGTGCTTGAATTGAAACAAGTGGTGCTTGAATTGCCTCTGCCCAGTTTGGGCCGGCTGAGCCTCCTTGGGTGCACGGACACGCAAGTGGCCTCTCCTTGTGCAGCTTCGGAGCGGCGTGTGCAGCTTTTCCACACAGGCTCTCAAAAACCTCAATGTATTATGAAAATTCCCAGGGACTTGCTCGTTTGTCATTGACACTAACTACAAATATACTTAAAATAGCCCTCTCCTCACCAGGCAATTTCCTGTTAATATGCTAGGGATCCTTTCTTTTTTTCTTTTTTTTTTTTTTTTTTTTTTTTTTGAATTAAAGTAAGTCAGATTCTCCCTATTTTCAGTTCACAGGCCTTTTGGGAAGCCTCCCTGGTTGGGTTTGTGCCATCCTTTGCGTTGGTGTTCAGTGGCCGGCAGAGGGAACCCTAAAGCTGCGCATCCAGCTAAAACGGAGCGCAGGAATGTGCAAGCAACGGAATAACGTTTTCTTTATCATTTCCAGCTGTGCGGATTTTTAGCTTCCTACTGTATTGTGGAGGTGTTGGAAATGGGCTTTCCAGTGAATCAGAAAATTTAAAAGTTATTTATCAGTGCCATAAATATTCACTAACTCCCCCAAATACTGAACAGTATGCATTTTATACCCCAAAGACTTTTTGCTAGGAAGCACCTGGACATGAAACCACAGGATGTAGCTCTGCTGTCATTCATGAGAACCCCCAACAACCATGGCAATAAATTAGGTATGAAAACGGAGCAGTTTCTAATTAGTCTTGAAGTACTGAGAAGAGCATTTGCGGCAACAAATGTCACAGCTTTGCTGAAGGTCAGCAGTGTGCTTGGAAAGGCAGCGAATGTAAAGATGGTCACGGTTTCTTGCTGAGTTACTGGTCAAATTAAGGCTATGAGGGAGGCTTACGGGGGAGGCTCCTGGCAGGCATGAAGTGTCTCCGTTAGCCCTTTACCTCTTCACCTGAGGACCTTAGAAAGGGCAAACTTCCATGGAAAGAGCTTGCAGGATTGATAAAGTCATCTACAGTCTGTACTCAGTGATAAAAAGAAAGAAAAGAATAAAGAAAAAGGGAAATTACTTTTAGAAAGATGTCATGTGTTTCTCTCTAGGGGCTGGAAACCTAAGGCTGGATGAAAACTGCTCAGACATTGCTAGTTTGAAATAAGCAGGAAAACCTGGGTCAGATACAGTGTTATTATGTGTGAGTTGGCAAGAAGTCTATTTCTGAGCCTTTAGATAAGTGTTTAATAAAACAGCGGCTTAATGGACCAGCATAACAGACAAGATCTTGAGCAAGAGATGCACATCTGATAATCACATCCCTGCTAATTTTATTCTGCTGGAATATTCCAAGTGTCACTTTTTATTCACATGCCATAAATGGCCGGATATAAATGGACTGGAAAAAAATAATTTAGCCAGCTGTGTATGTCCCCATCTCTTATGACTATTCTTCAGCTTGGCAGTTTCTGGAACTGTTTTGCTTGAAAATTTAGCTTGCACAAAACTGCAATCACCTGTTATACATAAGGGGCATCAGAAGGGCACTGCTTTGATCCCAGCCCTCTCCTTCTCCCAACAGGAGCAGAAGGCAGTAGGGCAGCGGTGGAGAAAAGCTCCAGTGATACGGATGGGGCTGGGGGAAGGAAGAGCACCCACCGAGTGCGGATGTCCGTGTGCTGTCCTCCTGTGCCCTGCTCTTCAGATCCAGTTGAGCGGGCAGGATTGCACTAGCAGAAAACTGGTTTCTGATACTGCTCCCGAGAGCACTGCGTTTTCTCAGCTCTCTCTGAGAAAGTAAATATCTCTAATTCTTGATTTGTTCAGGAAAATGTACTCTGGAAAGACAAAGTGCAAATGGTGAATAGCAAAAAAAGAAGATACCAATCTTCTGTTTCCTACCATTCTTTATTAAATTACACATTTCTCCTTAAACCCTGTTCTGTTTCAGGGTGTCCAGGTACCAGACAGGTACGCATGTTCACACACACAGGGAAATAATAACTGTGTTTGTACCCATCATTCCTTCTGGAAAGGAATTTTAGTTCCTCTCTACCTCCAGAGAGAGGATTTTTGAAGGATGAACATCATTTGTTCCGGTCAGGTTAAAAAGCCTTTCTCTGAGGTTTGACTAGGCCTTTCAAGTGCCTTTTGGGCTGCAATTGCATGAAGCACAAAAGAAAAGTCATCTGGTAGTTGTGTAGAGAAAATGAGATGATTAAAACAGGTTCTGAGCCAAAGTGGTGTAGTTCATCCCCATGTGTCTCCCTCCACTTGATGCACAAGGAAAGTTGTAGCTGAATAAAGAAGTTGCACTTGTATAGCTATTATGAGTGCTTAAACCTGGAAAAATATGCATGCAGATTTTCACATTAGAAATATACTGCTCTTTCTGCTTCATTTTTCTGTTTTCTAGTAAGTCAAATGATGGCAGAGTATCTAGTCAAAGTTTGATTTTGAACTCTGATGTCTGAGGTTTATTAGAATTTGCATTTTGTATTTACCTACTGATTTATAGAGATGTATTGAGGTTACTCTCAAATGCTCCTTCCTAACTAATTCAGTGCTCCCTCAGTGCTACTACTGTAAAACTGTATCTCCAGAGTCGCTCTTTCATGGTGGGTCGTCTTTCTCATTCTCTGCACGTCTTAACATGTGGCTTGTTTTGCATTGTACCTGTACCAAATTCTCTGAGGAATATCACCAACAGTTTGGCCACATCTCTGCTGCCAGACTTTCTAGCAACTATCTCAGATGTTTTTCTAGCATCTGGGATGAGTCATTAGTGTACGAATATTTGAAATTCTTCCAGTTCCATCACTCTGGATCAGTTATACAAGAAAAAGTTATGCTTCCCAGAATATCAATATCAACTTAAAAGACTATAAACTGGGATTCAAATATTTACAGTTTTTCACCTTGTAACAGTCATTTCATTATGAAAAGTACGTTGTGCAATTTATAGTACATACAATGAGATGAAGAGCTCAGAGCATTTCTCCAAATTAAAGAATCAGGAAAATATTATTAGGCATGTAGGTACAGTTAAAGTTAGCAAACCAATACAATTTTCTTTCTGCTTGGTGTATTCTTAATATCCAGCAGATATTCAAACTTTCCATTCTACAAAGGAATATCCAAGTTTTCCATTCTGCATTCTTTCCATTCTCCATTTTACATGAATTAAATTTTCTCTTGTGTATTTTTGTTGAGTTATCTCTCCAAAAACTATTGAGGATTCAGCAAATTTAGTTTTGCCTATTTGAGAAAACAGGGATCTCAACACATTTTGGAGCTATCAGGAAAACAGAGATCAAATGAATGTGAGTTCTCTGGCTGCACTGGATTCGCTATGGTCAAAGTAGCATTTTTCATTTTGGTGACAGTGTGTTTCACCGTCTTTGATCTCTACTCTGCTTCAGCCCTGGGTGTTTCTCCCACATAAGCTTCAAGCCCTGACAGTCTCCCTCTCTAGACTTCTAAGGGATTTGCTGAGCAATGGATGAATTAGGCTAGTTTTTAGCTAAGTCCCTATACCGTGTTACACATATTGGGAAGAGAGTAGATGGACCTACTTTGTGATGACTGGACATTTACAGGCTCATGCCACTGAACTCTCCGGAAATAGTTTTCATTCTTCAGTGCAAATTCTGCTGCATGGGAAACCCTCCAAACCTGCAGAAAAAGCTAAAAGCACTTGGCTGCTAACCAGATGATTCACACTGGGAGCTTTTCAACTAATGGCAACAGTTAGATGAAAGTCCTGAGTGCTAAGTCCTGGACAATTTGAGTGCTTGCCAAGTCAGCTTGATCACTTGAGTTAAATAAATTTTCAACCTTAAAATCCTCACATTTTTTTTTCCAATCATGAGAAAATATGAGCTCGAGGAAATATAAAAACCAATGAAGATCATGGGAGCACATCCCATCAGCCCATAGCAGGATGGACAGAGATCTTTCTTAAGTTCAGCATGTAGAGGTACTATCCAATTTTTGTTGCTTAGCTTTTTTGTTTTCCAGTCTTGAGTGTAATCTCAAAGGACAGTTAGAGAGAAGGGAGGTTCCTTGCAGATTTTTAGTTTCTGTTTTCAGATTTTTTTTTTTTTTCCCACCGAGTTTATTTTTTGTGGATAATTCAGTGAGGAGGAGGTGTAGTTTCCGGACAAAACTCACTGTTCGCTCACTGGTGCTGGTGCTGGGCAGGTTGCTGAGGGGCTCAGTCCGTGGCTGATGGCTGCTCACTCACATGAGCAGCTCAGGAACAATCTGGCCGGTGTCTCAGACTGTAAATTAACTCCTCAAGTAAAGCGCCTGCTTGGGCACAAATGCCTGTACCCAGTGCACGCTGCATCCAGCATGGTCCTGGAAGCACCGTGCCTCCCACACATGCAAGGATAATGTGGGACACCCAGGTCCTTTGAATTTCACCCTACAGCCTTTGATTTCACTCAGCTCTTTCCTTCCTAGACCACTGCAATGCCTGCAATTTTCTGCCCAGGGAGGTCCTTGAACGCTGTGCTCAAGACAGCAATCTGTGCGGTGGATCAGGCTGATGATTGTGTTTCTCCTGCTGTTTTTACACTTGCTGCCTTATATCACACTGACCTGGGAGGTGGGGTGGGAAGAGTTCACACTCTCCAAGGGACACGTTGAAACAAATTTGACCACTCAGAGATGCCCAAAACATCTTCCTGGCTCCCGTTATTTTCTGTGTTTTGTGTCCCCGCAGAAGACCTAATCTAAATGTGACATATTAAGTAAATGCAGAAGCTTTTAAAAACATTTGTAGGTATCCATAACAAACAGTAATAATGAACGATTCTTTAAAGATCTAGATTATTCAGGATAGTTTTTAATACATTTCATTAGCATTACAGTAACTCATAATATAAAAGTCCTCAGTGTTAGACCAATCTAATCTCACAAATACCTTATCTTACTCATTTTCTAAATATCAAAGTACCCTTCAGGCCTCCCAAATACATTGCAATCTAACAACACATCTCAGTACTTTTTCTTTTGCTGAGTTAACAAGTACTGAGACTTTCTTTTGTGGCAAAGAAAAATCATTCCTTGCTTCCACTGTGATAATTAATAGAGTTTGCAACAAATACAGACTCAAAGGAGTCCAGTTGCTTTTGACCAACACCAGAGAACCTATTAATTTTTAATTTTCTTAGTATAAGTATCTGTTCTGCTAAGGCTGCTGAGGTTGAATAGACTTTTAAAAAATAGTAATTGATACATACAGATTCATATATGCATATAATACTGTTCACCCGCATCTTGTGAAAGTGTATGTTTAAACAGGGGTGGGTTTTTTGCCTTGTTCTTTTAGATAAAATATCACTGTCGTTATGAAAGCCTGAAGAGGCTTGATATACAGAGCCTGCAGAAAGTTAACTAGTTAATAGCTAGTTTGAGATTTGACTGGTTTATGTTCACCAAGGTCCTGTGAAATTGAGCTTGCTTCACTCTGTCCATCATAATTTACTGAACAGAGCAAACTTGCTCAGTTTACTGAGCAAAGTTGCAAAGGGACTTATTACGTTTCAAATAATCTGGAGGCTGTCAAAATCTTAACCTAGTACTCTAAACCTGCAACGTACTCTGGAAGACCACAAATCCTGGAGACCTTCCTACATGCACCAGCATTTCTTATAACTGTCCTCCTGCCATGGTCTTCTTCATGTATGGAAAAGTGCCGATGGGCTGCTTGCCGCTTCAGCTGACATAGGGTTGCAAGGACCAAGGTCCTCTGCCTTTCTTCAGAGGGTCTCAACATGCCTCTCATTCGTCACTGGCTGCAGTGCAGTCAACAGCTGTGGTGGCAGAGCAGGCCAGTGGTGTCTACAGCTGATGATACAGAGGTTAGGGCTGGGAGGCCTTTTGACCTTCCCATGCAAACATCTGCAGACACACTAAGGTTTTTAGCATGTCTCCCACTGATGATCTCAATAAGCTACTTGTAGATGCGGCTGACTGGAAATTGTGACAAGTTTTCCATTTCCCTTTGAACATTTCCAGTGGCAGCAGAACTGCTCATGGCACACTTAGCAGGGTGAGAAGAAACCGCCTCTGGGCATGAGAAGTCCCATGCGGTTCTAGTTCCCACTGGCACAGGCTGCCCAGAGGGGCTGTGGAGTTTCCTTCCCTGGAGATCTTCCAAACTCGCCTGGATGCCACCCTGTGCCCCGTGCTCTAGGTGTCCCTGCTGGAGCAGGGGGGTTGGACTAGATGATCTCTAGAGGTCCCTTCCAGCCTCAACCATTCTGGGATTCTGTGGGTTAGAGCCTTTGCCTTCGGGGAAGAAGAGCACCCGAGGCAGCAGTGAATGCAGAAGGAAAAGACTCAGCAGAAAGTTAAGAGAAAAACAGTACGGGTGCTGCTGATGGGTTTTAAGAAAGGATTTACTAGAACTTATCATTTCTGTACAGGCAAGTATTAGAAAAGACTTATTTTCTGAAGCTGTGATTAAAGGAGGAATCCTCAGTGTTGGGTTGATGATCGCTTTGTTCTGGAATGGTTCCCAGTGTTTGAAATAGCTTAAGGCAGATTAGGGAGAGAGGGTCCCAAGGGGAAGATCAACAAGTTGTTCAGCATGTGGTTTCTGACCCCCAAAAAAGACTGAGGACATGAAGGAAGCACTGGCTGAGAAAATAAAATGCAAAAGAGAAACAAAAGGATTAAAAAAACCCTGACATTTGTTGCAATAAGAGTCCTCAAATCCCCTGCGCCTGTATGTCTCCTGGTGCTGCTGCTCTGCTTCTTCTGCTGCCCGTATCAGTAGTTCCAGACTTATTTCTTTCCAGCCTGTCCATCAAAAAGTGAACTTGCTGTGGCAAAAGTGGCTGTTCAGAGTTGCTTAAAAGCAGCATGACAAGGATGTGGATTCTCTATTTGCCTCTGCTACGAGCTCATCATCTGTCTCTGGCTAAATCCCTACATCCCATTGTGCCTCTCTTCCTGGATTTGGTTGCTTTTGGGGTTTAGCTACAAGCTCCTTAGGACATGCAACCTGCCGTCTGTATTATGCTCAAAAATACACTGAGTAAATGTCAAGGAGAAAGATTTTTAAATATTCCAAACCTGTCACATGGTTGTTCCAAACTAAGCCATCTTGAGAGTACAAAAGTCATGACATATTCAGGATTAGGGCCTATTAAAACCTATGTTTTTCCAGTCTTACTAGGATCAGCTGCTTACTCATCCATAAGATGAAATGTAATAACTTAAAAATGCTAAAACAGTTGCAAACAGCAAACAGCAGAAATTATAGCTGTATGATTCACAAATGGAAATAAATAAATATACAATATAAATTATGCATTGCAGTCATTTGTTCAGTTACAATAATAATGTTCATGTTGGCAGAGATAGTTACTCTTATGACCTGAAAGGAAAACCATATACTCTAACAAAAACATTACAGAAAATTAGTATTTATTTAGATGTATGATATTAGTAATTCTTTTATATCATTCTAAGAAACTTATTTTATATGTGCTTTGTAAAATATTCCCTATGTTTGATAAAATATTCCATTTGGGAATTAATAATGCAATTTTATCACACATTCTGTGTGTGGAATCTCCTTAAAAATATCCCTCTCATAACTGTCCCCCCTTCCCAAGCCCCCAAACCAGGTTCATTTCAAGGTAACTTGATGGGACTACCTTGGTTCCTGGACACTTGCTTACCCAGCAGGTGGGTGACTTACCTGGGCTATGCCAAAAGGGATTCAGCTTTGGAAAACAAGATTAAAACTCCTATAATTCCATCGCTGGGCTGCATACGCATAGTTTTCATGCAGTCATTACTGTCTAGCTGCACCATGATGCTGAATATGCCCATTAACAGATTTTTATTTTTTCTATAGTGATAGATTTTTTTCTGCTCAGGCAAAATAAAAGCAACTATTAATGAAATCAAATTGGGAAAAAAATCAGAAACCTCTGGGCCTTTTTTTCTTGCTTTAGATTTTGTTTTGAAAGAAAAATCAGGAGGTGTCAAAGATAATATTTGGCAATAATGAGAAAATGTTTATTTCTGTCACCATTCTTTCTGCAGGCAAAACCCAGTGATTTCCCTGGAGTGCTGTCCCCACCAGTCTTGCTGGAGCTGGGCAGAAGAGTGGTTCCCCTCTGGGCACAGGAGAACTTCTGACTGGGTGCGTGGGGCATTTCCATCCCCAAAATACTGAGCATTGGGACCTGGTGCTGCCGTCCGCCCACGAGGAGCGTTGCACTCACAGCATCCCGTATCACAGCATGCAGTCTGCAAACCCCGGCGGGTTCCCCGAACTGGGAAGTGTGTCCCTCTCAGCATCCTTAACTGCAGGGCTTGTGTCAGCTCAGTGAGTCATCCGGGGAGCTCGGCAACAACTGGAAATTTTGCAACAAGTTGCTATGTTCTGTCTCCATGCTGTGCTGTGTAATAATTGAATAATGTAATAATTGAAAAAGGACATAATTAGTAGGGCTGAAAACTAAAAAAAAAACAAGCTAAAGGAAGGAACCAAGGCAGGAACGTGACATGAAGAGAAGTATTATGTGATAAATATGAAGGATACTGATGAAAACAGGATATTTGTCATGCAGTGTCCTTGGGATTCCCAGGAAAGGTCACTGGCCCTTCCCTTGCCATTTCATCAATTTCTGCTAGCTAAATCAGTGATTTGAATCAATTAATAACCTGTGATAAATCAATTCTCAGGCTCAAGGTGGCTTTGAAAGCTCTTTGACAACCTTGATAACCTTCAGATGAGTAAAAAAAAAAAAGCAAAAAAAAAAGCTCTAAACAAGTCATAAACATTGTGTCTTTATGAGGAAAGTAGAGAAGATGAGGCAGTGCTCTCCAGTGGGCATCCAGCTCGGTGCCGGTCTGCTCAGTGCAGCCATCACAGCTGGGGAATAGGCCGGTCTACCTGTATGGGTACAAGCTGAGCCCTGGAAGTACAGCTCAAAAAATACGTGGAATTTCAGGGTAATAAATGTATACTTTTCATCTATTTTGGGAAAAATAGTGTAGTTGCTGTGCAGTGGGACAGCAATACAAAAGCTAAATGTGTTTACAGAAGGTTCTTTGCTGCCCACAAAAGCCATTATGCAAGAAATTAGTTGAAATACAACATAAAAATGAAGACTTGTTCTCTTTGGTAGCTCTGTATAACTTTTTTTTTGAACTTAGTTAATAAAATTCCTTCTAAGGAATGCTATCTAATTGATGCAATCTCAGTCAAATCCCTTCCTTGAAAAAAATCAGGAAAAAAATAGTGATGATCCTTTGAAACCTAATGGATACACACAAATTGTTACCTTACTCCACCTGCTATACTGTTTTCTACATGTGTTTAATTTTTTGAAGAAACGAGATCTGTTCACCTACTATTCTTGTGACTTAAAAAATATAGTGAGTTTTTGTTTTGTTTTGTTTTCCCAGCAGTTCAGTGTTCACAAATAGAACTGAAATCCTCATTCCACAGTACTGCTATGTTTAAAAAAGCTTTTTCTCCAGCCTTTTTCTTAGAAAAGCTCTTTCTCCATACATAAAGTTGCAAGAAAGTTATGTGCTTCTGGTGCTATTTCACCAGTGGAACACGTTATAAGATTTCATATTGTATTCATATTGTATTATTTTCCATTAAAAATATAGTGCAGTTGTTTCCTTTGCTATACCTAAAGGAACATTAATATCAAATGACAACAGATTATTGTAATCAAATTTTCTCTCTATTTTGCAAGGAGGAATTTCATGGCAAACAGTTATTTACAATCAGCAAGCAAATATGGAAGTGATTGGAATAAAATACGTAGGACAGTTCTTAGGCATAACACGTTAAATCTATTTCTAATCTTTTAGATTTAAATCCGTGTGTAGAATAAAAATGATGTGGGACACCAGAATTTGGAATAGGAGAATTACAATGGAGCATTAAAGATGTGATGTTGCCCATGTGGTAGCTTAACATTGTGTGGTTATTCCTGTTTTCCAGGCAGTTCTCATAGGCTCATCAACATAGGGATTCTTCAGGAGCTCTGATTTTGGCACCTGGGAATACTGGCACTGACTGCTGCTCACTGGCATTCACTCGTGTGTGCAGAGTTTCACACATTCAGTGTGAATCTGTACATCTCAGTTTATTAACCATGCACCAATATACTTTCTGAACAACCACATTTTAAAGTTCACCACGACACTTGAGCTGACAGCTGAGACAGGCACTTAAAACCTATTGCTAATCATGGAGAAGTGTCGCTCTGCTTTCGTCATTTGTCATTTGAATTTTGCTGATTCTTGACCTAGAACCCAGGCACTCGATCTCCACATGAGCAAAAGGGTGTTTTAACCAAACTAAGAGAAATCAGCATGATGGGAGTCCGCAGCTCCCAGGTGGTTATAGTACACAGAGAGCTATAGAAATCAACGTGTTGCATATGCTCCGGGCTAAATAAATAGATGGAAGGTGTATATAAGTAATAGAATGTGCTTAAAGTACAGGAATAAATGCTCTGCAGACATAAGTGGATGGGAAGGGAAGAGAAGGACTAGAAAAAGGGCCATGTGGGCATGAAAGAAGCATGCCCAGAAAGGTGATTTGCTCCTGACATAAATCGTTAAACCATTTTTATAATCATTTGCTACAATCAATTCTCATTAGCAGAATGTTAATTAGTTGACAAGATCTAAAGATCTCCTTTTGTTCATGTTGTAGTTTGCAAATTGTCCATCACATAAAGCTGTCACTTCAAAGATTTTGTCAGATGCTTCCCTCATATAATGGCACCTCTATGAGCTCACACGATAGGAGATGTCCACATCCCCAAAATTAAACGTACCTAAATAAATGCAGGTCTCTAGCTTTCCTAGGGTCTCTGTAATATTTTTGTGTGTGTATTACTTCAGAAATAGTCCCAAGTAAATCAAGGTGAAGCTACACAAGTACTATTTGCTGTGAGGAGATCAGAATATGCCTTTTTTTAAAACAATGAACACAAAACAACGTACATATTTAAAAATAAAGGCTTCTTGAAGATCCCTTGCCCATGAGTTTAACTACTTTTAATTCCCATATATGTGACAAAAAAACCTGAACACTTCTGATGCTGATAAGACCGTGAGAAGAAAGGGAAGGCAGACCTTGAGCAGATGTAAAGTGTCTTCTTGCTGTTCGTCTGACTTCAAGGGAGACACCGCATCTTGTGCCAGTTGTGGCAAGCCCTGTGTGGCCTGCAAAATGTTTGCAGTTTTCATGTATAAACCATACTTCCTGCACAGAGTCACAGAGACAGTAATTTAATGGGCAAGTAGAAGCAAAGGTTCAAGGCTGTGTAAGGGTTGCATCTGTGTTTGAGACGTGATGGAGAGAAACACCTCAGAATGCCCATCTCACGGAAGGGGCCATAAAAATGTGACACATATAGAAACACAGAATGGTTGAGGTTGGAAGGGACCTCTAGAGATCATCTAGTCCAACCTCCCTGCTCCAGCAGGGACACCCAGA
>JAWLRI010000078.1:552676-570006 GCA_034781795.1 Crypturellus tataupa
CACAGTACAAGAGGGATGTGGAGCTGCTGGAGAGAGTCCAGCGCAGGGCCACGAGGATGATCAGGGGCCTGGAGCATGTGCCCTATGAGGAGAGGCTGAGGGAGCTGGGCCTGTTCAGCCTGGAGAAGAGAAGGCTGAGAGGGGACCTGATCAATGTATATAAGTACCTCAGAGGAGTGAAGAGGAAAGGGCCGTCCTCTTTTCAGTGGTGGCCAGTGATAAAATTAGAGGTAATGGCCACAAACTGAAACACCAAAAATTCTACATGAATTTAAGGAAAATTTTCTTGACAGTGATGGTGACAGAGCACTGGAACAGGCTGCCCAGAGAGGCTGTGGAGTCTCCTTCTCTGGAGATCTTCCAAACCTGCTTGAATGCAGTCCTGTGCCACATGCTCTAGGTGACCCCGTGTGTGCAGGGAGGTTGGACTAGATGATCTCTAGAGGTCCCTTCCAACCTTAAGGATTCTATGGTTCTATCATAGGATTCTATGAAGAGGAAAAATGCATAAAGTAGGTGGTTGTGAGTAAACTCTGGTGAACACTAGAGATTTCACATATTGCACGTTATACTTCTCTAGATCTTAGTACTACGCAATGAGAACAACTCTGCTTGTTTGTTTTAGCTCATCCAACAAAATAATTGACATTCTTATCTCATGCCTACTGGGTTCTATTTTGCAATAGTACAATATCAGTATTAGAAATGCTGGGGAAGTTAAAGAGATTAATTTCATCTAATTAATATCTCCTTAAAAGCCATTTTGTTCAAAAATGTTTGGAATATATAATTAAATTTTACATGTAGTTTCAATAAAATAATATCTATGTATTTTGGGTGTGAAACCAGAGATTTAAGATCTTCTGTTATACAGTGGAAGATAAGATGCAATACTACTTTTTCTTCTCAAATTTTGATCATTTCCCTTAGCATCAGTAGCCACCTAACATTTTCACTATAAGCACAGGAATATCATATACTTGGACACTTGCGGACATACCTGTAGCTTTTCTACTGGCTATGCCCGAGGAGAAGAAATACTTCTCCAAGCCAGGTATCCAGTACCAATTCCCTGCTGAAGAGTTTGGAATAGTTTGGAAGATCTATTATAGATGTCTGCATAATTAGAACAATAACATGCTCCATTTCCAAAGCCCTACAAGATCAGCAAATGGACTTTTATGTGTATCATGGTTCCTGCTCATACAGATGAATATACATACACAAACTCATTTTTATACACATACATGTACATGAACTATTGCCAAGAGGTTGCTTAAGAAACCTTATTTTTTATGATATTTTGTTGAGAAACAGAGTGAAGTCTCCTTTGTTAACGCAGTATAATGTCCTGAAAAGTCTGTTTTTAACACAATTCTGTGCCTCAGCAGCAGCAGCAAAGACAGATGAATGGACATATGGCTTGCCTGCCCTCCTTAATGTCTGTCAATTGCCTTTTCCTTGCAGACAAAAGGACAGGGAAAGGCAAGGAGAGGCAACGTGTGGTCAGTTAGCCAATGTGTTGCTGATGGCAGCATGCCTGTAAGCTTGGGCATCTCTGCTTGCATGTTTGACCTGAGCTGAGAATGGGGGATGAGGTGCAGCTGGAGTGAAATGAGGGATGACCGACCTTGTAAAAGGCCCTAGAGAACAGGCCAAGGTGCTTTAAAAATGTAATAGGCTTAACCAGAGCTTGCTGTGATGGTGCGTGTGCATTTCTGCACAGCTGGAGCTGCTCACCCTGCGAATGAGTTTGAGCCGGTGCATGCAGCAAAACTGGCCACTGACGCATGGGGCTGGACTGAGCTGGGTTTTTTTGTGAAGAAAAAGAGACCCACATTAATTTGCTAGACAATCTAACAGTCTCTATCCATTCCTGTTGCCATGGATACAATGATGAAGGCAATAACTTTGCTCAAGATTAGCTATTTTTACTGTAATTACACAACAGGAAATTACTAGACCATTGTTCCCTCCTTCTCACTTGTTGTCTATTCACATGATGCTTTAGTCGCAGGTAATGAGACACCAATTATTCACACACTTTCTTAGGCCTTCCTGGCAATCTGGGAGAACTCTGGATTCAGAGGCTGCTTCCT
This sequence comes from Crypturellus tataupa, assembly GCA_034781795.1. Classification (NCBI taxonomy): domain Eukaryota; kingdom Metazoa; phylum Chordata; class Aves; order Tinamiformes; family Tinamidae; genus Crypturellus; species Crypturellus tataupa. The sequence continues at coordinate 554,776 of JAWLRI010000078.1, forward strand.
TGCCTGAAGTCTGCAGGACTAATGATTTTAGCATCTACCTGCCCTGATCAGCAAAGTAGGTGGTAGATCTGCAGGCAGGAGTCCACCACCAGAAACACAATGCAGATGAAACCTGGCACTGTGAACTTGCCATGGCCATGCTATGCTAGCAGGAAGATATATGTCTTATATATATATATATAAGAATATGTATATGTGTTTGCTGTGAAATTAGGTGCATTGCAGAGATTAAAACCAGGCTTACTTTGTATCATTCTCCATGAAAGAAGAAGTTCAAGATTGTCTCCTGAGACCCAGTGCACCGACTCTCCAACCAGTGCTGGAACCACCTTCCAGAGGTGGAAGACTTCACCTCCTGCTGCGTGGTCAGTTATGGTATGAACTCTCTGCTATGTTTTTGTCTGTGGGTAATTTGAGCATCTGCACAAGCATTAGGGTTTTCCAGCTCTTTGATCATACAAAGCAATCTGAGATACACAGCCTTTTCCTGAAAAGATCTTCCTGTGGACATGGGTCTGTGTGCCTAGACATCGGCACAGTTGTCAGCTGTGAACTTGTGAGTAGTCACAGTTGTGAACAGCCAGTTCACATTGAGCTTTAGGGCGGCCTGGCTTCCAGAGTCCTGGCAGCAGAAAAAAAAAGACTTAACCCTGATCTTTTATTGTTATGATTCTCCAGGCTCCTCAATCTAAAATTCCTAAGGGAAAAATCCTATAGAAAATAATACAAAAAAAACTACATATACTTCCATAGATTTTTGGTACTCTGTTGCTTGCTCCACGACAAAGTTGGGACAGCCCAGGATGTATGCTATACGGAAGCCTTTATTGATCAAGTAGGCACAGCACTTCAGACTCCACGCTCGCGCGTGCACATGCGTGCGCAACTCCCTCCCCACTGAGTCCGTCTAATATACTCTGCATCCTCATCATGGCTGCATGGTGATTCCTGATTCGCTGTTCCTCTCAGTTCCTCTTTGTTCACAACTTCCACGTGTTCACTTCCTTTAAGTTGTTTGCCTGCTGCAGTCTGTATCTTTCCAGATGGTTTCAAGGACACAGTAACTTGAGAAAGTTCCAGCTCTCAGACAAGCTGAAGACCGTCTGATCAATTCTCAGTCCCCACAGTACTCTGCAGAATTTTGCTATGAATTGTGTATCATTGCATAAGAATAATTAAAAGACATTTTTGGGGGTTAGACTTTAGAGATATTTTGCTAAGCTGCTGCATTCTTTAGAAACTTCCTGCATTATTGCTTGGAGTTGTGCATGTGGTAGGAACGGCAACTTGCATCTGTCTCTTCTTAGTATGAGCAAAGAGCATTTGAAGTCAGGTCTGTGAAAGCAGAATGGAAAGGAAAAGCTTTAGAGTGGAAAAACCGGTAGACAGCTAATACTATGGAGTGTGACATAACTGGTGATGGAGATAGGCAAGTGAAACGCTGCATGATCACGTAATGCCAGGTAGATGCTCGAGGAGGGGTGAGGATGGGCATTCTGGCACACTGAGGGCTGGAATTCACAGTCAAACTGTGAAAAAAGTGATTCCACAAGATGAAGCACATAATCCAAATCTCTATTTGTCTGAGAGATCCAGACATGGGTTAATTTATATGTCATGCTATGCAATATTTAAGAGTGTTAATGCATATGCAATGAGCAAATGTTTCTTAGCAGCATTTGTTGCTGTGCAACAGCTCAGCTGTGTTGTGCAGTCTTTGCTGGACTGCATATCTACCTTGAAAATCAGAGACCTTAAAGAAAAGAAGATTGAAGCCAACTCATCAGACAGGGAGGGTCACATAAAAGTACATTTGGACTGATGAACATTTCAGACAAGCAAGTGATTTCTTTGATGCTTCTTACCATTAAAAAATCCTTTCTCTTTTTTTTGTCATTCTCAGTTTACAAAAATTGACTGAAGTTAATTCATCCAAAGTTTAATCCATCTTAAGATGTTTCAGGGTTACATTTTTCATAGATGGCAAGAAAATGTTAAATAATAAATGGAAACAGAAAATGGGATGAATCATTCAATGTGGATTGTTAAAAGCAATTTCAGTTTTTGAAAAAATATGTTCTTAGAAATGAACTAAATAAATGTGGGGAAAAAAAACTTGTAAATACTCAGCACTTTTATAGAGAAATGTCAATAGCAAGATGAAAAATGTATTTGAAAATATTTTTATGTTGGTACATAGAAATCCTCAGTGGTAGTGAAGAAACAATGCAAAAAAAATGAAGGTTAATTAAGAAGAAATAATAGCAAAGAGGCAGTTGCTAAACAGTCACTCCCATTTATGCACTTGTGTTTTCCAACTAGATTCTGGGCAATAAAGAGCATGGCCTGCTGTCCTTACTCTGACTTCTTCGTTACCAGCAAATATCCTTGTCTTAAAACTTAAATTCCACTGCTTAAAGTTAGAAAGTGACTCCAGATTTGGCTACATGAATAAACATGATCTGCTTTTCAGATTTGCTGAGGATCCATTCACTGCACAAAAAGGAGACAAAGATACAGCTACATTTAGCTGTTTAAATTTAGATTTATTTTATGCTTGACATTTAGCTTTCATTTGATCAGAATTATTTTACAGGATGTGCTGTCTTTCTCTACCAAGGCACATGCCAGCACTCATTTTACTGCCATTAATACATCACTCTTAATCAAAACCAGTGTTCAGACTTCTCTGCAGAGTTCATCTTGCCCTCTTGCCATTGCTGAATGCTCTTCATAGCAGTATACTTGTGCTTTGCTTAGTACGTTAGGTAATTTAGCTTGCATCCCTTGTGGGACACGTTCCTCCTTTCTGTCCGAGGCTGAAATCTAAGGACCCTCCGCACGTCCCCTTGGTGGGACTCAGAGTTGGCCCAGGCTGGAGGAAGCCATGCCCCAGCCTGGGTGCTGCGTGACGTTACCTCTCTGGCTGCTCCACGCTCGTGGCTTTGGTGGCTCTTCACCCAAAAGCACAGGTGAGGTGAACTCCTTGGGTCCAGATTGATTCCAGAGGGAAGTCCAGATATTTCCACTTACGCCTTGGATGGTATCTAAGATTAAGTGGACAAAACCTAAGGCTGAGATTTTGCTCAGAAAAGAAATAGGAGATAGGGAGCACCATGGGATAGTGCTATGGGCGTTTTCAGCTATGGGTTATATAAGAAATGATTCTGCTACAAGATTGAGCACTAGCTGGAGTCTTATCTTTAGAGAAAAAATAGGTTTTTAATGACATGAATAACATGACTGTAAAATTAAATATCTAGTTATGAAAGGTCATGCTTGACAGGGTCCATTAATCTAATTAAAACCATACCTAAAATACTGTTGTTATTTTGGTCTAACATGGTTTTGACTGAACAGTGCTTGCAGTCTTGCATTAGGACGATAAATAAATGAATAATATAACAAAAAGATATTGGGTTTATAATCAGTTAATGCCTATAATCAATTAAGTCTTATAAACCCGATTATCTCTCAATCCAGAATTCTTCATTTTCAAAAGAACTATTTTGTGGTTTAAGTTCTTTATCACTTTGTTGCAGTGGATGTTACTTTAATGACAAGAAGGTTTTAATTAGAGCCAGAAGCTTACACATGAAGATTAAAAAAAGAAGCAAAACATTTTTTTATATACTTAGTTTAAAAGATTCTTTTAAAAGCGCTTGACTCCCCCTTTCCTCAGGTCACTATGTTTACAGACTTATTTTAGGAACCAATTTTTATTGTTTTTAAGGCTACTCTTTTGATTTATATTTTCCAACGCACAAAGCCTCAGACCCACTGCTGACAACATTTTCCCAAGTTCAAAGTACATTTTAATAAGTGAGCTCGGCATACCCAGTGGCAAAGAAGTTTGTGCAAATTAAATTTCATTCTACAAATATAAAAAGATTATAACTATATGGAAATTACTTTAATGGACACAGATTTGGTGGTTTTAGAAAATTAATCTGGAGGAAATCTCTGTGGTGTTCTGTGCTGATAAAAAGTTATACTATGAAGCACAAAAACATTAGTTTGCAGTTTTAGCACTTCAACAATGTGGATTTTACTCCCTGGGAATTGGCAGGATTAGCATTTTTATATTATTGATTCCAAAAGAATTTCTTTTCATTTTGATATTCTGTGTTGCTCTCCATCCCTTTCTCTCAGGGCTAGCCCACGCTAGAGATGTATAAGCTCATTACCCACAGTTCAGCAATCAGTCCCTCTCTTCCAGCTGGAGATGTGTCATTTGGAGCTTACAGATCTTCAGGTCCTGAATTTAAATCCAAGAAATGACTTTTCCATTATTTTTCACCATATCTGTCCTGCCTCCTCTCCCCAGAATTATTAGGCATCCCATTAGGCTAATTACCAGACCTGCTTTTCATGTCCATCAATGGATGACCCCGTAGTTTGAGGCCCCATGGTGGCAATGCCATTTTATCTTGGAAATCATATCTTGCATTAAAGAGCTTTTGCAGGAAGGCTCCCAGATCATGGTGGGGCACGACCAGGTGAGGGTAAATGCTCCATGTTCCAAATAAAACTCCAGGCCACCAGCTTGTTTGGGTCATTTTTTCTGTCTTTTTTTCCCTCTTCTTAGAAAGAGCTTCCACCGTGGGTCAGATGGGAATGTAAGCTGTGGAAGGAAGATGTGGAATACCAAAAGAGGACGGTGTAAGAGCTGGAAAAACATAAGGCAAGTAAAAGAAACTGGGAGGAGGGAGGATGTCAGGGAAGCAGACATCTAGGAAAGACCAGGAGGAGTAAGGCCAGGCAAGGAGATCATGGGAAGCAGGAGGGATGTGCAGCAGGAACAGAAAGAAGCAAGAATAACAAAGTCTTGAGGCTGCAGTAAGAACCACAGGTGATTTCCTCTTTATGAAATGGACTGTGTGCGTATGACTCATTGAAGACAGATCCACAGGTAAATGTGACTCAGATCTGCAATCAAGTGAGGCAATTATCCCAAAGCTGAAGCTGTACCTGTTGCGGCATCTAATCATCCCTGGCTGTGTCTGCAAGCTATTTTAAAGGCATTTACAAGGCTAGCTGTGCTTATGTATAAGGTAGGTGGCCAGTGGTGTGCTGTGCCTACCTAAGGCCTGTCCTTGGGTTCTATGCAGTCACATCATGTCACAGTGTTGGATGCCCATAATCCATTTGATCAGTGTTTTGGTCTGCCCTGGTCAGGTGGGATTCGTATGTTTCAGTCTAACATTTTGATAGAAATAGGCATTACTTTCAAATCTGTGGAAGATCAGATTGGATCTTCTCCAGTATTATTGTTTTTTAAAATCTACTCAGTAGTCTCGAGGTGTTGCTGTAGATCTAATAAGCACCTTTCTCCCTTACAACTTCCTTCTTTTCTTCCTAAAGGCACAAAATAAACTAAACTACAGCATTCTGGGAAACATTTTTGTGTTATATCTCTCAGATATTTGTGAACAGTAACCCTTTTTTTTTTTTTTCAAAAAGATGAATTAATCAGAGACCAGATTTCTGTATGAGCTTGTATTTCTCTGTACTTGCGAGGAGTTCTACAAATAAGAGATACTACATTGCATTGTTTTCCTAAGAGCATTTCTTCCAGCTTAGTAGTAATTCAGCGGATATGTCCTTAAGCACCTTTTATAAGATTTATGGTGGCAGATAAGTAGCCCCTCTAGACTCCCTTCATAGTAAATGGAGAAAAACAGGCCATTTTAGGATGCAATTCAATTGGCCTTGAGTGGACATCTACTTTAGCATGAGATGAATCACACCCTAAAAGTGACTGTGTCTCTCCATGTACTCCACTGGGAGTATATAGAAATAAGTCATAGACATTTATTTTATTTCCACACTTGCATTGATGATGTATATGTTTATGTACATATATATATATATAAATATATGTATGTGTGTGTGCCTGTGAACACAGGTGGATTATACAAACACATACCACATAAATAATAGTGTCCGTTCCTTTGGATTTATGCTTTACTCTTATAGTCTTACTGCACTGTTCCCAAGCCTTCCCACGGGAAGACCCTCAGGCTCCAAAGAGATACAAGTCAAGCAATTGGGCTTGTTTGAGATTTAGAAGGAGCTTCCTTTGGAAAGATGCTGGGGTCTTTCTGAGCTGGTGTGTTCTTCCAAGACTGTGTGCTTAGAAGTGAGCTTTGAAACCAGTGGTTTTTGCTGTCTTCTAGCCTCAGCTTCCTAGACAAGATCTGAAGCATTATGGGCTGATACTAACTTCTTTGGAATTGTTTTTCATCACTTCCAGTGGGTAATACATTTGGGGTATTCTCTGTTACCAAGTCAACATACTTTTGGGGCATCTATTATTCAACCTCCTTCTTGTTTTTTTTCTGATGCCCAAATGTGTAAACAGTTAGTTGCCTCTGCCCCCTCTGTTGAGTTTCATTAATTATTGCTGGGCCATAAACTGAGATTCAACACCACATTTTCCTAATTTCAGCGCAAAAACATTGAAAAGCAATTGAGTACAGTGTGGTGTGATGTAACCTTTTGATACAGTCACAAATAAAGATTCCTTTACAACACACATCCTATGACTTATGTACTTTGTTGTCTGATTTTTTTTGCCAGAACTTCTGCAATTATTTTAATATTTCTCATCAAGAACCACAACAAAAAAAAACAGCAAACAATTTATTGTATGTCCCAGCTTCTCTGTAGCATCTAAGCAGTCACTGGCTGGTGTTGTCTGCTTTTGTATTGCTACTATTGCTTGTCCTCAGTAATGATTTGCAGATCCACCAAGTTTCATGCATTACACAAGACTCACTCAGATTCACTCTCTGTCATATTCTGTCTCATGCATGATCAGTGAAGTCTTGCAGGTACATATGATCATCATGCATGCGATCTCCTGATCAGCAGTATGTGGCAGGTAACAGAACAGAAAACACGATGAGCTGTTGCAGGTGTTGTTAACCGTACACTTTCTAGTAAACCCTGGAAAGAGTCTGCCTGGAAAAGCATCCTGAATCCATGGCTAATCCCTTCTCACAGCTCCTACAGTCTGATACAATGACCTGATGTGCCCTCACTGTACGAGCCATCACGAGGTCCAGTGTGGGATCTGGATGCCTGGCTTTGAGAAGCCCAACCTGTCAAGGAGATGTAAGGTAGATAGCCTGCACCCAGTCCTGTGGCTAGAAATAAATAATAGGAAAGAAAAAATACCCATTTTCATGTCTCTAGGGTGAAAGTATGCACCAGATGAAGATACTCAGAAAGTGGGGTAAATCTCTCTTAACAAAACGAAGCACTAAAACAAAAGAGCCCCCAGGTTTGTGTAAACCAAAAAAGAACTACACAAGAGACCTGAAAAGGGACTGAATCTGCTTTACTTTTGGAGAAGAGACTAATCTAAGGATGGAAAGGGTCAGCGACTCCTCAAAGTTCATTCAAGACAACAATTATTCCTTCCTTCCCTGCAGGGATGACCAACTGCCCCATGGCCACTCTGGCCCCCTAATGTGGAATATTTTCTCCTTTTCCAGGTCTCCTCCTTCTGTGGGGAGGTGGTGTGAGTTTAGCATGACAAGTTCCTGCTAAGCTCTGATGGAAGAAACCCTCCTCACAAAAGTCTGAGGGATATGGCAGAGCAGGAGCCAAGGAGTAGTCTGACTGGTGGGGGCAAACCTGGAGAAGTAACAGCAAACTTGGGGACCGTTTCTTCGTTCTTGAAAGTTCACAGGGAATTCTGAGATAAATAAGAAACAATTTCAAAATCCACCGCATTCTCACTTAGCTGATCCAATTGTCTGTAGTCATTCCTGCATTGTAACTTGAGATATAAGTTCAATTTTCTTCTGCTCTCATAGACTTGTGAGCTGGGACCGAGGAATAAAAGAAATATATTCAGCCTGCAAAATGAAACTCTCAACAGAAGCAGCTATTCCCAAGGAGCTGTTCTGATGTCATTCAACTCCACTCATGAAGTCATCACTGGATGTCTGTTGCTATAACAACTCATTAGTCTCTTTTGCTATTACTCATGCAACACAAATGCCTACAGGTGTGTCACCATTGTGAAGTTAACCTTTAAAATGTGCATCCAAAAATATCTTTCCTGTGCAATATCTTAATGGGAGAAAGCACAATGCTTTACAGAAATATTATTTTTGGAGAAACACCGGTTCCAGCTTATTCTATGCAGTTTGAATAAAACAGGAATTATTTTGAATGATTTTATACTGGATACTTGTATGGTCAATATTTTCAAAAGTTTTTTTCAAGAAAGTGATCATTTTAACTACTTGGTTGCTATTTGTAAAGTCTTCTTTGGTGTAGGTGACTTCAAACAAAATCCCTGGAGCTGTTGTGGGGAAGCCTGCGGCATTCTGTGCTTGTGTTGTTTGGAAGGGTAATAAACAGAGCAGGGACCCCAACATACAGTGTTCACTAATTTTCCGGTGCTCTTAACCTCACGTTAAATGTCTGTCTTTTAAGTAACACTATAGACTGGCAGAACAGGTTACATTATGGCTGCGAAATCCCTATCAGTAACATTTGGAAAGTCTGGGCTGGTTCTGGGCCAACACTTAAATCAGCAGAAGAAATGAGCAGATACAAGAGTGACAGTAAAGTAGGAATATTTAAATGTTTTCCTGGAAATATCTTAAATCATTCTGAGGTGTAAACAAGCTCATTCAAATATTTACAGTCCTGCTTTATGTCTTACTGCATCCAAGTATAGCATTATGGGGGATCCTGTAGCCTGCCTGCGAGTCAGAGGTCTGAGGTTAGGTACTGTAAACTAAACAGAAACATGCACATGTTTTCAGGTAAGATGTATTTTTAAGGGTCTATTTTGAGCTAAAGCATTTTCTCCCCAAATTTTAAACTGTATTTGACACTTCTCAAAGATTTTGAAACTCAAGGCACATTTCAACTAAACCCTTCCTTCCCTAGGGTGCACAGACCACCTTTACCCATGCTATGTTTGAAGCATTTTACTGACCTTGCAAGTGCCTAGAGCCATCAGAAGAAGATTTAAGTAGGAGGTCAACAAGCTCAGGAGAGGTTGAGGAGAGCTGAGCCCAGCTGGTGGCCACGCGAGGGGATGTCACTCTGCGGAGAGCGGATGAGAAGAGACACAGAGCGGGAGCCTTGCATCATGGGGAAGAAAAGGAGGGAAAAAAGCTGCCAAGAGAGGTGTTTCATGGGGACACAAAGTGACCTCGGGCACGGCAGCAGGGCCAGTTTGTGCTCTGCAGCTAAACTTGGTGTAGAAACGAGGTTCAGTGTAAAAAGGAGGTAGAGCTCCCTGGTGCCTGGTGCAGCCACCAGCCTTGTTCATTAGAACAGAAGGAGAATACTTGGATGGGACCTTCAACATAGCTCACCTGTAAATTGCTTTGCGCTGTTCATTTATTTCCAATACACTTCAAATGCTTAAGCTACCACATAACAGTAAAGAAGCTACTTATTTCTACCATTTTGGTAGAAATGTTTTTTTTTTTTTTTTTTTTTTTGCGCAAAAATAAATTGCATGTAAAGAACTAATGATATTTATGCTGCATTGCCATAATACATTATAATGTGACATAGTAAATCTTATTAATATTGCAAAATGTATTATTTCTCTCAGACAATGCATATTTTATCAGAAAAAGAGTGTGGTGTTGAACAGGCAGGCATGTATTTGTTGGCGTCTTTTGGGGTTTTCTGCATGGCAAAACAGTGACAAGAAGTAATCAAGTTAGGCCTTGCTTCAGGTGACGTTATTCAATTCCCAAGGTTGCTGCAATTGTACAACCTTCTGCAATCCATGTAAACTTTTCCTGTTCTCTAAAGAAAAGATATTCCTGTCTTTTTGCTATGTAATAAGACGTGTATTTCCACAGGATGGGTTTTCCCTGTCTCTAACCCTCCAGACAATATTAACCACAGTCATATTTCTCTGTGTGCCGGTAGCCAATGCTACTAACCTCTAGAACAGTTCTTGTTCTTCGGTAAAAAAACATACTTTAATCCCTGAATCGGGGGGGAGACCATGGGTATCCAAAGGACGCGCCAGCCTATACGTAGCATGCTGCTGGCATGGTGTATCATCAAGCCGCCTTCATATTATCATCTGTCTGTAAAAGGACATGAGAATTTTTATGGTATTGTGGCAAAGGGTTACACTGCTGATTAACACAATCATAAACAAACTTATTGAAGAAAAATAACAAAACATGTTCTTTATTTGTTTGTTGTGGTTTTTTTTTCAGTGTTCCAGATGATTGGTAACAACTCATAACCTTCACAGCCTTAGGCTGACAGCACTAGTGGCTGTTTAAAGCTGTCTCCTCTGTGCTTTAGTTTTGCTGGGCTTGCCCCGTCTTGGAGAGCTCTTTCTGGTCCTTCCCCAGAGGAACTCATTTTTATTATTCTTACACTTTTCTTACACCTCCCTATGCCTGAAAGTCTCTGAGATCATTTTTTTTTCTTTCTCCCTAGTTAGTTGCCCTGGCCTTTTATAATCTTTTATAAGGATTTAACAGCCTGGCGTAAAAGCTCATCCACTGCTATGAATGAAGTACTCTGGGTTTACCTAGAGGGGAGCTATCATAACATTTGCTAGTTGTAAGGCTTTTTCCAAAGTATCTAAATTATCTAAATCTAAATTGAAAACAGTACGGACTGTATCATATGTTCATTATACATGAATCTTGCCAAACTCTTATTTTCTAGTTTAATATACTTTTTTTAGAGATAACATGTATTGTAGTAACAATACCAAAACTGACATTTAGACTGCTTTCTAAGTGGTGTTCTCTTTGTTTTTTCCCTCGATATCCAAAGGAAATTATAATTAACCTTGAAATGGGTAGCATAAGATAACCAATCTCTTGGGAAGATCCTAGCAGAAACTAAACCCTGAAGCATTCAGATGAAACTAAATGACAGAAATATAACAAAAGTCCAGGAGCCACAGCTCAAAAAGCCCATCAACTCTCTAATAATGTGTGTTATATCTCTGCTGTGACACAAGCATATTTCCCTAACCTCTAGCATCTTTGTGAGAAGTATGAAGGAACTGAGGGAGTTTTCAGCTATTCATAAATCCTATGACACTTGAAGAGTAAGTGACCTTTTGATGTTATGAAGAAGAGTGATAAAAACATTATTCAGCTTTTGTGAATATTCCTTATTCCTTACCTCCACTACCCACCACCCCTTTTTCTTTGTGCTCTGTTAAATGGATTTCTTCCAGAATGGAAGATGGCTTGGATTTCTTCCAGAATATGAAATGTTTGGATTGAGGGTATCAGTGGAGAAATATTGGATGTGAAGAGAAAGAAATTATCTTTTGCCCCGTAAAGTAAATGTCCATTAAGAAGCTAGCTGCCTTGCACAGTGCTTTCTCTTGGTTTTGGGAGAGATTCACTTTCACAGAACTACAGGATTATTCAGGTTGGAAGAGACCTCAGGCTACCTTTAGTCCAGGTGCTTGCTCAGAGCAGGGTGAGCTCTGAGGTCAGACCTTTATCCAGTCAGGACTTCCCTACATTTCAGGCACTGCTGACTTCCAGGTGTGGCAGCCTGAAAGTTACAACATGTTCCCTACATTGGCTTAATATTTGAATTAATATGAAGAGGTAATAAAATTAACAGTTGTAATGGTCAAAGGACTTAGAAAGGCAGGTGCTGTAGGAATGGATTGAGTCTACACATAATAGTGGATTAAATCATTGTAGCTATTAAAGTGAGTGTTGAATAAATGGATCAGACTTTCAGACTCCTTCACCATCTTTGTTAAGGAGCTCAAAAGAAAAAAAATTACAAGAATATGCTTAATATTATTTAGTGGATGGAGGTGTGTGGATTGAAAGAAGGAGAAAATGAATTCCATTTGGCAATGGAAAAGTGTTTTTAAATCCCACATGGGATACAGGAAAACATAGAATTTTTTTCAGGATTTCATTTTTCTTCTTCTTTTCAGGATTTCTTTGACATTTTTAACGCCTGTTACTCTGAATGGCCCTACTGACTCCTCCGTAGAAAGCTGAATACCAAAACCTTGTGAAATACTAAAGGAAGTGAACAAGATTTGGGGAACTTAGGACTTCCCAGGAGTGGAAACATAAAGTGAAGACAAGAGAAATGGAATTGCAAAGATCTGTCTTCTGTTTGGTATTTACAGAATTTAATAAGTGAGAGCTCTGTCAATGATGAGGAATAAAATGAGAGAATATCAAACTATACATAGTCAAATCAAACCTATTTGAGTATTTTTTTTTTCAAAATAATCAAAGATTTACTGACTGAAAATTGACAAAGGTAAAACACAGAATGGTTGAGGTTGGAAGGGACCTCTAGAGATCATCTAGTCCAATCCTCCTGCTCCAGCAGGGACACCAAGAGCACATGGCACAGGGTGGCATCCAAGCAGGTTTGGAAGATCTCCAGAGAAGGAGACTCCACAGCCTCTCTGGGCAGCCTGTTCCAGGGCTCTGTCACCCTCACAGGAAAGAAGTTCTTCCTCATATGGAGATGGAACTTCCTGTGTTTCAACTTGTACCCATTACCCCTTGCCCTGTCACTGGCCACCACCAAGAAGAGTTTGACCCTATCCTCCCTACATTCTCCCCCTAGGTATTTTTATGCATTGATGAGATCTCCTCTCATTCTTCTCTTCTCTAGGCTAAACAGGCCCAGCTCACTTAAGTCTTTCCTCATGCAATAGTTGCTCCTGTCCCTTAATAATCTTTGTGACTCTCCACAGGACCTTTCTAGAAGCTCCAAATTCTTCTTGTCCTGGGGCCCAGAACTGCACACAGTATCCCAGGAACAGCATCACCAGAGATGAGTAGAGGGGGAGGATCCTCTCCCTCAACCTGCTGGCTCTGCTCCCAAGAGCTGACACAACCACCAGGTTGAGAGGAAAGGAGGAGGAGGAAGAGGAGCTTCAGGGGTGTCCTAGACAAGAAAACATCGAGACTGTTACATCAACACTGTAACGCACGTACCAGTAACCAAAATATGGTCTGCTGCTGGAAATATCTCAGCATGGAAGCATTTTAGACTCCCATATTGGAGTCCAAAAGGAAAGGAAATTTCAGGAATGAAGAGCAAAGGAGACGGAAAAGGAAGGAAAAGAAAGAGGAGACTTAATGGGAAGAAAAGAGAGCAAAGGAAATGGAGAAAAAAAAGGAGAAAAAAAAGAAAGAAAAAGAAATGTGAAAGAGAAAGAAAGAATAAATAAAAAAATAAGACATAAAAGAAAAAGAAAAAGGAAATAAAGCCAAGGGATACAAACTCCAAGAGAAGGCAAAAAGCACCAAGTATGCAAACAGGAGGAAAGCCATCAGAAAACTGAAAGAGGAGAAAAGAAAGAATGACAAACAGCGAAAAGAAGGGAAAGAAAAAATAAAAACCAAAAGAAAGAGAAAAGCAAGAAAAGATAAAGAGAGAAAAATGGAGAAGAGACAAGAAAAAAAAAAAAAAAACAAGAGACAGAAAAGAATCAGGAAAAGAATTTGACACAAAGTCAAGGGAAATTAATCTCCAGGGAAAGCAAAGCAAGCAAGCAGCTAGCAAGCCAGTAAGTGCATAAGAGGAAACCAATCAGGAGTAAGGATACCAAGATAAAGGAAGAAATAATTGAAATGCACATGGGTTGGGATAAAAGAAAAGGAAAGAAAAGAAAAAATGGCAAGCAAAAAAGAAAGTAAAATAAAAGGAGGACAAGAGGAAAGAAAAAAATGAAAAAAAGAAAGAGAAATATCTGGGAAAGAAAAATAGGGAAAGCAAATAAAAAATGAGAAAAGCCAGAAAAAGAAAAGAAGAGAAAATGCAGGAGGCAGAAAAAATGTAAACAACAACAACAAAAAGCAAAAGTAAAGAGAAAGAAAAGAAAGTGGAATAGAAAAATATGGAAAGAAAATCCTGGAAAGTGAAAGAAAAGAAGAAAGTAAAAATGGAGGCATAATGGAGACAAAACAAGGACACAAAGGCAATGGAAACCAACTGAAAGAGAAAGCAAAAAAGCCAGGGACCAAGCAAGCAATCAAGCCAGCAAGTAGACAAGAAAAAGCAATCAGGAAATAGAATATCAAGACTAAGGAGATGATAATGGAAATCAACATGGATGGAAAGAAATAGAGGAAAGAAAAAGATGGCAAGCAAAAAGAGAAGTGAAAAAAAGAGAAAATAAAAGAAACAAGGAAGACAGGAGGAAAAAAAAGTAAGAAAAAAAAACAGAAAAATCTGGCAAAGAAAAGCAGAGAAAGGGAAGTAAACAAAGACAAAATAGAAAAGCAAGAAAAAAAAAGAGAGAGAAAGGGGAAGATGGCAGCAATCAAAGAAAAACTAAAGAGAGAGAAAATAAAGACGAATGGGAAAGTAAGGTCAGGGAAACCTGAAAAGTGGAAGAAAAGTAGAAGAAAGTATAAATGGAGACTTGAAGGGAGGAAAAAAGCAAACTAAGGCAAGGCAAACCAACCAAAAGGGAAAGCAAAGAAGCAAGCAAGCAAGCAAGACAAAAGCAATCACTAAAGAGGATATCAAGTAAAAGGAAATGATAATGGAAATCAACATGGATGTAAAAAAGGAGGAAAGAAAAAAGCGGCAAGCAAAAAGGCAAGTAAATAAAATCTAGAAAATAAAGGGAGGAAGAAAAGAAGGAAGGGAGGAAGGGAGGATGGAAGGAAGGAAGGAAGGAAGGAAGGAAGGAAGGAAGGAAGGAAGGAAGGAAGCAGAAGCAAAGAGAAGCATCTGAGAAAGAAAAGAAGAAAAGCAGGGAAAGAAAACTGAAATGAGAGAAAAGCAAGAAAGAGAAAATGAGGAAAAAAGAAACAACCAAAAGAAAATAAAAAAAGCTAAGGAGACAGAAAAGAAACCGGAATGGAAAAGTAAGGAAAGGAAAACCTAAAAGGGAGTGCAAGGAAGAAAAAAAGATAAAAGAGGAAAAGAGAAAAGAAAAAAAAATGAATAAAGAAGGAAGAAGGAAATGTTGAGGAAAGACAAATCCCCATCACACATGTAGAGCACCCCCCTGAGACTGCCATTGAGTTACAAAAGCGCAGTCCCAGCCTGTGGGTAGCACGTTCTTGCAGAGAGCTTGAGCCTCAGGACAAAGGAAAAGAAGGGGGGAGACACAGAAGAAAGACACTGGCAGCTCCGCAGGTATGTGTGCAGAGGGCTCAGTGGCTCCCGGCTAAGTTCTTTAGCTGGCAGCACTTGCCAGCAGTTGGCAAGGAAAGTGCTCACCCCACACAAGGCTTCCTGATGTTATAC
>JAWLRI010000078.1:573166-623921 GCA_034781795.1 Crypturellus tataupa
CATTCTCATCATTGTTTTCCCACCTATTCTTGGATTGTGCTGCAGTTTCTCACGGTACAAACCCGAGGGCCTAACTTATGCTAAGAGCCTAAGTAACTAAAATCTAAGACCTTGGTTGTTCACGCAGAATCCATGTTCCCGATCCTTACACCGTTCTGCAACAAGGAAGAAAGGAAGGAAGAAAGAAAGAAAGAAAAAAAGAAAGAAAGAAAGGCAGACATAAGGAAACGTAAGGAAAGGAAACCCAGAAAGGATGGAAGGATTAAAAGAAGGAAAGAAGGAAAGAAAAAGAGAGAAAGAGATAAAGAGGAAGAAATAAGTGAAGAGGAAAGAGAAAAGGAAAAAGGTGGCGGCCATGGGCAAGCAAATTGTAAAATAAGCGTTGTAAAAATAAAGAAGACGAGTAGTGCCTTTTCTTGGTAAATGTGGTTCTGTGGTTTTCCTTAGTATTTGCTGGTCACTTCCCCAGGATAGGATCATGCAAATACCTGTGAAGGAGTGATTGCAGGTCTGCAAATATCATGGATTTCAAAATAAGAAAACACTCGACACTTTTTTTTTTCTTTTATTCCCACTACAGTTTTTTTCATCCTGCTGGGCCAGATCTGAGCTTTCAGGAGGTGACCTGAACTACTTTTTCTTGGGAAATGAATTAATTTCCATGTCATACTTGTGGTCCTAGGTTAGATCCCAATTGAAGTCCTATGCAGAGAAATCCTCATATCATCTAAACAGAGAAATCATCCTTTACTTTCTGCAGAGATGAAGGAGCACCCAAGAATGTGGCTGTTTCTTTTAGTGCAAAGCAAAGTTGCCCTGTGCCATGTGCTTTAGGTGTCCCTGCTTGAGCAGGATGCTTGGACTAGATGAACTCTAGAGGTCGCTTCCAACCTCAACCCTTCCCTGATTCTATGGTTCTGTAGAGGTGGATGCTTCTTCACTCCTGAGCCATTCAGATGGTGATAAATGAGAAGGAACTGCAGAAACTATCAGCCATGCTTTCTCCTGGCAGTAATTTTCCAGTTTTTAGAGCATCAAGTTGCTTCCTGAAAAAGGATTTGAACAGGATGTGCAAGCAAACGTAATCTAAAAACAAGGGGACCAGATTAAGTGCCCAAATCTGGAAGCTGTGCGGTTACATTGAGATACAGTACCTGGGTTGTGCAGTGTGTAACAGGATGGCAACAACCAAGGAACCTGCTAAAGACCCCACCATTAGAAAACTAGACCAGGTTATTGTCAACTCAAGATCTCTCATCAGAAGAATGGAATGAGCAAAGGCTTCTGCTTTCCAGCTTGTGAAGATCTCTCCTATGGTGGCACATTCAGTCTCACATGGGGATTCCTTCAGGCTACGCACGTGCAAGTCAGTGGTTAGACCCACAGTTTTTCCCTCACTCTGCAGGGCAGACCATACAATAGTTCCGCAGCTTCCTGTGAATCAGCACTAGAGCTCCAGATGCGGCACCTGCTGGGTCCTGCTTCGGCTCAGGACACGGGTCTGCCCATTCAGCGTGTCCAAGAGCAAAGAGGCTCATGAGGGTCCCGTGCAGGCATCAAACGCAGCATCACTGGCTATAAAGGCTTGACTTCCCAGTGAGTAAATGATGGAATAATCATTTCCCCTTCAGCAGAGGGTCCCTTCTGTTTGGTCTGCTGTGGACAGAACACACTGAGGGATCCTGAAGTCTCCTGAATTCCCAGCTCTTCTGAAAGGCCTTGGTTTCCTGTGCAGACTTGCAAAGCCTGACCTTTCCCAGCAGCCATAGATGCAATCTAATATCACCATGACTTTCTCTTCTGTTATTTTATCTGCACAAGGAACAAGTGACATTGACCTCCTCATTATCAAAGCCCAGGAAATGCACATAGATTTTAAGGGTTGCAATTAGAGCCACAGACAACTGCTCTGTAAGGAGGGATTTTTTTTTCCTTTTCTAAAGCAAGTCTGTCATATGCCATCTGTGCCATTAGATGCTTCCCATGTGTTTGTGCACTTGTGGGTGCATCCCCTCCGGCTCCCCTGACCTAAGGATGTCCACTTTGCTGAAGCGGTCCCTAACCTAGTCCTGCTGCAGCTAGTCCTGCAGCTAGTCCTGCTACATGCAGGCGGTATGTGGCACCTCGTCTCGACCTGCTAGCAACGCTCCTCCTGATGCAGCCAGGATCCCATTGACCTTCTTGGCCACAAGGGCACACTGCAGACTCATCGTTAATGTGTTGTCAGCCAGGACTCCCAAATCCCGCTCCACAGATGGAACTGATTTCCAGCAGGTCAACCCCTAATCTGTACTGGTGCCTGAGGTTATTCCTCCTCAGGTGCACTTGTCCTTGTAGAACTTCAGGAGGGTCCTCTCTGCCCTGCTCTCCAACCTGTCTAGGTCCCTCTGAACAGCAGCACAGTCCTCGGGAGTGTCGGCCACTCCTCCCAGTTTGGTATCACCTGCAAACTTGCCTGGGGTACACTCTGTGCCCTCATCCAAGTCATTGAGGAACAAGCTGAACAGTACTGGAGCCCATTACGGACCCCTGTGGGACATTACTGACCACAGGCCTCCAACTAGACTCAGACCATTTATCCCCACCCACTGGGCTCTACCATCCGGTCAGTTCTCAAAGCACCTCATCCAGGAGCAGATGGAGAGAGCCAACATAGGGTTGGTTTCACGGCTCTAGTGTTGGCCTGTCCATGCAGGCACCACTGCAGTGTTGGTGCCTGCATGATGGCCCTGTGCCATGTGCTCTAGGTGTCCCTGCTTGAGCAGGAGGTTGAACTAGATTATCTCTGGAGTTCTAATCTAACCTCAACCATTCTGTGATTCTGTGATTCCAGCTGGACTGATATAGAACCTGGGATTGGGCAGGTGGGGAAGACTAGGAGTGCTGGATGTGGACAGAGAGGTCCATCAGTGTCCTCATGGTCCTGGCATCCCTTGTGTGATACACACTTTGTTAGGGAGCAAGTATCAGCCTCTCGATCTTCTGTATAATTTTTTGCTAATCAGGCATATGTGCGATAGGAATTCTTTTAGTCAAGGAAGTCAGGACAAATATGTTCCTGGCTCTCTGAGCTGGACATCTTTATATCACAACAGTGAAATGTTCATTTTTGTCAGGTGCTTTTCCAATTCCAAAAGCCTTCATAAATAATCCTCTAACACTGGGCTTTCATCATAAGGTCACTTGCTTAGACCCATGTAGGCAGTGACAAATGGCAAGCTGTGTCTGACTCACCCGCTCCTCTCACACCCTCTCATTATGTGTATCTGGAATAAAACGGTGCTGCAGCCTGCTGTGCAGCCCTCACAGAGTGTGCTGCTTATTGCACAGGGCTCAAGGAGAGGCAGAGCAATTCAGAGTTTTGCATGTAGAGAAGCCAGTTTTAAACTGGATTCAATTTCCACTGCAAAACTAATAATTTTAGTACTAGAACTCAAAGAATTACTGCTATACTTGTTTTCAGGAACCACAGGTGGGCTGGCTGCCTCTCAACCTGAATGAATGGCCCAGGCCAGGATTAAAAAGCTTATAGAGCTTCTGCTTCTGAAAAGACCACTAAAAGTCAGTGGGAACAATTTTCAGAGATGCATAATTCTCCTTGATAAAGGAGATAAACTTCAAATTTGCTGAGGTACCTGGAAAAGTTTATTCAAGGTCAGTTTAAAGTTACTAGGCAAAGATCCTACTTGGTCTCTGTGACAGAGCTGTTTTTTAATCAGGTTTGACTTTTTTGGTGCCTTGGCTTCTTGATTTTTTTACAACTTGATGTTCACTTTGCCCATAACGAAAATGCCATACCTTCGCAAACTGGCTGCTATTTTGTATCCTAAGCATTTGTTGCACTTCAGAGCGTTCTCAAATGTGTGTATTAAATTATTGAAATTAATATTCAATGTGAGTACATTTGAGATCTAGTCTCAGAAGGCAGTGGTCTTTTAAAAACTGCCAAACATGGCAGATGTGGATAACATTTCAGAAATATAAGAAAAGGATTAAACTACCAAGCCAAAATTTTGCTTCTCCTGTGATATTTCACTTATATTTACCTCACAGGTGAAAGTGTAAGTTCCAGGGGTTAAGTCTAAAGACACAAGTCTTCCTTTTATGAAGCTTCAGCATAATAACTTCATGTTGTTCCTCTAGCATTACCTACACTTTTATTTTTTTAGAAAATCTAGGAGATTGAGGGACTAATTAGCCTATCTTTTGCTTGTTTAGATTCAAAGCATGTGCTCCAGTCTGCTCCAGAATACAGTATTTTATGTGTTCTACTTTGTGGCCATAGGTCATTGATGAAAAAAAGTAGTTTTTCTCCAGAACAATTAAAAACAAAATAAATGATCTTTCTTAAAGGCTGAATACATGCTCAAGTCTAGCAATCATTACTAATGTTGTGCTCAGCAGTATTGCTTGAGAAGAGAGATGTCATTACATTGTTTCTTTTCAGGCAGAGACTTTTAAGTAAGTTCAACAAATATAAAAAACCTTGGATTAATAAACTGTTAGACTAATATGTATTAAGCCTTTTGTTATAAATTGTGTCTTATTATACAGTTCTTTTACACAGGAATTTCATGTAAAGACTATAGACTTTATTACATTATTAAATTAATTTTTACTCAGTGTGGTGCAGAGCTGGAAATATTCCTTGTTAGGCCTTCTGCATTAAGATTTAAACTATACCAGCAGCCACTGTCCTTAAGATCACATGTTTCCATGCACATGGAAATGTAAACCTTAGAAGCAGGCACTCTTGACACCATTCTTCATCAGACAACATCAAAAAGGACTTTTAAAATGAGTGGGGCAATGGTCCAATGTGAAGACCGGAAACATAAGCTGAAGCCCAAGATTTAAATTCAATGAGACATCTGTATGTCTTATGATTACTGATATCAAAATTACAACAAATGTCATAAAGATGATTTCACATAATGTACATCGGTAGTGCTACTTAACAATAACACTGAATATAACTTCATGAAAATGTGCAACCCTGCTTTAAAAAACACTGCTGAAAAACTTAGAAGAAAGAAAATTGATCGATGTTATATTTAAATTGTATAATAGGTTGGTTTTCTCCTCTAAAGACATTATTCACAGGCACTATGCTGGTTTTAGTCTGTTTTGTGTATATATATTTTGTCTTAAATTGTAGTTTGCATTTAGTTATAGGTTTAGTATTGCTGAAGTAAAATAAGCATATATGCTGTTACATGCATTGTATGGAGCTGTGTTTTTTTAAAGCCTTTAAATGGCATCATAATTCCTTGGATGCTTTTATCTCCTAACGAGAAGATGAACGATCTTCAAGCAGCAGGTTAATTGCTGAGAACATCTGCTTGTGGCCAGGGTGCATGGGGCTGCAAGGGGAGCCTTCCCAAAGCCCCCTCGGGAATAGGTGATGCTGCACCATCTGGTCCAGCATCTGCATCAGCAAAGAATTGGTACAAAGCTTCTTTCACACGAATTAGATATGAAGATATGAACATGACATGATGAGTAAGTGTTCAGCTAGAAAACTCTATTAAAACCAAATAGAGTTTTGTATTCCAGGCCTAATCCTTCTGCTGCAGTCAGTGAATTCAGGGAAAGCACATGAATGCAAAGATCCAGAGGAGAAAAGTTCTGATGCGATAAGAAGAAAATAAATTCAGATGATATAACATAACCAGGCAGGCATGATTAAACATGGAGCTCTCCTACATTCATAGCTATAAATAATGCATGATTAGGGTATTCAAAATTATCATATTGCTATATTTTATCCATATCTTATATGGATAAAATGCTATGTAGCTATGTTCCCACATAACTAAGCATGATGGAAGATGAAATAATACCAAATAATAATGGAGAACAATCACTCTGCCTTTCCTTTCCTCCCAGCTGCAAATATCTGGCCACTTCTGATGTCAGATAAAACAGATAGTCCTTACATTAGATGTTAAAATAGATCCTGACTTTTGTGAACCATGGGAGGGAGTGAGATCAAAAGAGAAACTCAATTTGTTCAAAGCGTTTACTTCATTTACTGGCTAGTTGCAAGTGTCCAGCCCCAGGCACAGCAAGCAACTACTAATAGGCTCTGGTGGCAGCAAGGATTGCAACGCAGGGAGTCAGATAAATAGTATTTTTTTTAGTCAAGTTGGTTTCCACAAGCCATTTCTGCTACCAGAGGAGTTAATTATTACTAGCATGGCATTGGCAAACTCTCTTCTTTGGGGCTACATGGGCCAGCAGCACCTTGTTCCTCCAAAGATCTTGAAGATCTGCTTCTACAAAAAGGTCTTTTTCAATTGTACCAGGCTTCAAAACAGCAGTTTATCTTGGGGAAAAAGGGCAATCATCTCAACTGATGCACACCAGCTCTAGGAAGGCAAGTCAGCAACACAGGGTGCCAGAGGCACCCAGCAATAGAAGCTTATTTACTTATAATGGGATGTAACTCAGGGTTTCTTTTTGATACCTCTCTTTACAATACTGATTCAGCTAGAAATCTGAATGTGTGTATAGTCATGTATACATATACACATAATGTGTAGACAAGAGAAATAATGAGACCTGGATATTCTGCCATTGCAAGCAAGCCAAACTATACACTACTCCTCAAGCCTCCTCTCCTTCTTCAGTACCATCATTTATGAGCATTCTTGGTGAGATGCAGGTTGGAGAGGAGAATGGAGACCAAATGCATAGGCTTTTCAGGTACTCAAAGGTCACACAGAATCACAGAATGGCTGATGTTGGAAGAGACTTCTAGAGATCATTTGCTCAAGCAGTGACACCTAGAGCATGTGGAACAGAGTCACATCCAGGTGGATTTTTGAAGATCTCCGAAGTACTGAGCACTAGGTAATGAGCACTAAAAGTTTGTCAAAGCACATGGGACCATGGTAAGAGAGTTTCTGGGAGCCTGGCGGGCTGTGGGTTATCACATCCCTCTCTGGTGGGAGGCTTTGTGCTCTGGTGCTTTGGGCTGACACATCCTTTATCCTCTTGTGAGCAATTCTGCAGCTTTAGACATGGACCTGATGTCAGTGTTTGCTCTTAGAGGGACAGAGAAAGCTGAAGACACCAGTAGTCAAGGCAGATGACAGAACAAAAATACCTGCCTTGCATTTCTCACAACAACGGTATATATCTTGAAAGGACACCGAGGAAAGGGATGAACAGCCAAAGGCAGAACTGCCTGTAAGGTCAGCCTGCTGGATGAACAGTCTCTAGATATTCTGAACTCATCTCAATTTAGAAATGTCACTGAATTCTTCTAATCTCTCTGCTAAGCCTCCGGATCCAAACAAGTCCACCCTTGAGAATGTCTGAAACCACAGCTGTGGCTTAAAATGGTTTTCTGAGATTAAGCAGGGACTGAAAAAAAGACTGATAATTCCTGACTCATCCAGTGGAGCTTTCTCCGCATAAATGAGAGAGCTCAGCTTGTTCTCCAGGTGCTGCATGGTGTTGGCAGATCTCTCACTCAAAACTCCACTTTCTTCCTGGGAAATGTGTCTTCTGTTGGACAAGGCCGAGGTGCTCTTGTGGGCTGCTTCACAACTCAGCTTGCTTGAGAGATCTTCCTCTCGTGCACTTCCCTGCTGAGCTAGCTCTGCAGGAAGCAAGGGAGAAGGTGGGCTGCTCCCCACCATGGGAAGGAGCCAGGTGGAGCAATCATCAGGTGAAACCTTGGCTGGGTGGTCAGTCCCATGCAGGGAGTTGTTCTGGGTACAGCCCATCTGGGCCAGTTTACATCCCAGGAGGTACCACCTGTTTCCCAGGACACACATGCTTGGCTCTGGAGGCTTAGCAGAGAAATTGGAAGGCTTCAGTGGCATTTCCATGTTGAGGTGAGTTCAGAGTGTCTAGAGATTGTTCAGTCCTATCTGTTGGAAACTTCTGGCCGACCCACGGAATCGGGAGGGGATCACAGACGCACACTCCATGTGAATTAGATCTTGATCTCCTCCCGATTCCTTGGGCCGGCAAGAAGTTTCCAACACTATCGTTTGAAGCACTGCTGTTTGCTCTACATCCCTGTCCTTTGTGGTCAAAGGTAGTTATTTCCTGAGATCTTCCACATGGTGCCAGCATCTATTACAATTCAGAAAAGAATAAAATGCATCAGAAGTCCTTCAATGCCCTTGATGTTTTAGCTTATCCTTCAGTAAGCTGAATGTTTAAAAACTCCCTTTTTATCTTTCATTAATAAATGTTAGAGCAAAACTTACACTGGCCAAACTTCGACCCTCTGCAACTGGAACACACACCTGCGAGGAGACAGCAGGTTGTCAAGGAGGGAGCTTGGAGACTGCCGAGGGAGCTCAAAGAGAGTTTACTTTAGAGACTGCTGCTGATTACTGACAGTTTGCATGGCAAAGTGATTGCTGCTTTGTCAGATAATTTGCCCACAAGTGTTAGAGGTAACACTTCTGTCTACTGTAACTGCAAAAATTGAAGATTACATTTCTTTTGGCTCTGTCGTATTACAACTTTGTGCAAGAGTCATTGCAATGCTGTGGTTGGTTTCTCCACTTACTTTGTGCACTTCAGAACATTTCAAACAAAACCATACAAAGAAATTGAATATAAGCAGTGGAGGAGTTGTTTGTTAATATTTGTTGTTTGCAATCTGCAAACTTGGGCAAGACTTCAGGCTCTCGTAACTGTCACAGAAACACATGCAAATGGTGATAAATTGCTTTCTGCCCTCAGCAGCTTACAGCTTGCTAAAAAAAAAATGAAATCTTGTTTCCTTAGTGTGCATTTTTTAATTGATGACCTGTCAAATGTCTGGTGATGGGGACAGATTCAAAGCACGGGCTCTCGCCCCATGCCCTCCCTGCAGCTACCTGCTGTATCAGTTTGCTGCATCCTGTGAGCTGTACGTCTCTGATCTCTGATTAAGCACATAGGGTGAGGGAGTGCAAGAAATGCCGTGGTGCAGTGCAAGGATCAGCCATGCATGGCCCTCAGAGGATGTTCTTGCAGCTGTGGCTTTGCAAGGCCAGTCCTCCATGGCCAGAGACTGTCCATGATCCTGTGGCGTGATCTGGTGCAGAGGCTGCGCACATGGGAAAAGGAAAAAATCCAGAGATCTCTGTGGCAGCATAGAGGAAAGGAGATATTTTAAAAGATGGAGAAGCCCATCTTTCGGACTTAATAGCAAAACCCAACTCTAAATGACTCTTCCAGGGCCAGGGTTTTGCATATGGTCAGTATAAGTGGCCAAGGAGCTCCTATCTCACTGATGCCAAACCTCTCTGCTGGTGGTGAACTCAGGCACCTTGGATTAGATGCAAACTCAGGAGAAGTCCCATGGCGACAATGACCTCGCAATTTCCCGTGGTCTTGTTAAATATATCCAGTTTAGATCTATTCACCAAACTGTTGGCTAGTGTGCAATATTGTTCTTTCTATATTTCCTGGAACCATATTAAGTTAGAGAGAGCTGGTTTAAATACTGGTCCCAAGCTATAAAAAGACTCCACTGCAGAAAGGCTGATCTTTAAAAAATGAGATGTCACCACTGTAGGGAAAGCAGTGTCTTCACAAAATATATTCAAGCAAAACTTGCCTCATCTGTACGTATCCAAAAAATAAATTACTAAATAAAATTAGATAGCAGGAAAGTCGACAAAAGTTTTTACCCCAAGGGTTTTGATGCCATTTTGTATTGACTGAATGGTGCCCTCTGGGGTTCTGCTTCTAAAACATATTTTAGATATTTTCTGAAGTAAAACAGTGCTAAAAATCTGGCTGGAGAGAAAATGTGGTGCTCTATAGATTACAGCACAGTCTCCCCAGATCAGCCCAGGACAGCTGATCTTGACATTTACAATATTGCTCTTATCTGAAAGAAGCAGCATCTTGCAGCAACTGTAAATAGGTCTAGTGAAATGTATAAAGCAACACTTCTAAGCTACAGAATTAATGCTTTGATGTGGAATTCTTAAGCCGTTACTTTGGACAGAACTGCTTTCCGACTGATAGTCCAGGTGTCTCTTGATTATGACCATCCTTTATATCCTACCCATATATCTTTCTGGGCAGCTTTTATCCATTATTTATCGAGTGCATATATTACTTAGGGCTTCTTCAAAAGTAATAATTCAGCTATGTGGACTGGGAATCTGATATTTCTTCCATTTCACGTGTAATGAGACTGAGGCAAAATCACAGAATCATAGAATGGTTGGGGTTGGAAGGGACCTCTAGAGATCATCTAGTCCAACCCCCTCGCTCCAGCAGGGACACCTAGAGCACGTGGCACAGGGTGGCATCCTCATATGGAGATGGAACTTCCTATGTTTCAAGTTACACCTGTGACCTCTCATCCTGTCACTGGCCACCACTGAAAGGAGCCTGGCCCCATCCTCCCTACAGTCACCCCTCAGGTACTTGAACATGTTGATCAATTCCTCTCAGCCTTCTTTTCTCCAGGCTAAACAGGCCCAGCTTGCTTAGTCCTTCTTCCAACAACAAATGCTCCAGTCCCTTAATCATCTTCATGGCTCTATGTTGGACCTTCTCTAGAAGCTCCACATCCCTCTGATACTGGGGAGCCCAGAACTGCACCAGTACTCCAGGCGCGGCCTCACCAGAGCTGAGCAGAGGGGCAGGATCCCCTCCATTGACCTGCTGGCAACGTTCCTGGTGCTTAAGATAGGTACTTAGATGAATATTGATGTTTTGAAAGTGCTAAACAAAACTCAGGATATTTTGGCTCTTGCCCCTTATTAGCCTGGTATGGAAGTTACTTTGAAGAAGCAACAGCCTCTTCCCTGAGCAGTGATGTGTGCGGTGTCTGGGGCGGTTTCACGTGGTCTCCAAGGGCAAATTCCCTAGGAAGAGCAGAAGAGGAAGGAGGAAAGGGCAACCTCCTTTTCAAACTGCCACAATAGTTCCCTCCTAAACCACCTACCAGGTCTTTCTGTTCAAGGCAACAGAGTCAAAGGTGTTTTTCTGAATTTAATAATAGTAAGGCATTTTATTTTTGCAGGGCTAAAATAATTGTCATTGCTGTCATATTGTTATTTCAGACAAGAATGTGAACTTTTCCCCCTTGGTAGTTGTACTGGAAAGGACAAAAGTGAATACTGACTGTTTTGAAAGGCCACCTAAACTCAAACTGAGGGAGAGGTGGGATTGCTGCAGGATCTTATTGCATCAAGGCTGCAAGGTGCAGGGCACAAAGTGCCAGGTTGCAGTGTGAAAATCTGGAGTAAGAAACCATGCTTATTCCCCCAGCTTTTCTGTCTTCCTCATTATTCTCAGGACAATTGAAGGAAGTGAAAAAAAGCAATAAAGAGACAAGCCTGACGTCCGGGTTGCCTATGCATCCCCATGCTACATTCCTCTCAGAAAGTAGTGAGGGAAGTTTAGTGATGGCACTCTGACTAAGGGAAGGTTTTGGAAGAGTGAGGCTGTGGCTGCCACTGTGTCAAGGACTTCCCCTGCATAAGATTTATTTCCTTTTGGTTACTTTTTTCTTATGTTTTACAAGCGGTATCCAGACCAGGAAGTTCAGTAAACCTCAGCTCCACCTACTTTTTGAGCCGAATTTTTGCTTCCTCTCTATTTTTAACTCATAGTAAGGCAAGATCCTCGAGCTATGCCTTCCTGGTGATACCACGTCTTACTTTTTAGAAGCTCCTGTGATCTGTGTAGGTGCCACTATCCAAGGATATCCAACTCTCTCAATTAGCCTTAAATTAGGTACATTTAGCATTATTTTTCCTTCTCCTTTCTGTCCTTTTTTCCTTTTTCAGTTCCTTTTTGAGCAAGTGGGTTTTTGCTTGTGTGGTTTGCAACTGCACAAATTGAATGATTCATCAGCGAAGAGGTGATATAACAATTAACATTATCATACTTAATGGAAATGTGAAGATTAAGCTATGTGATCCTTATTATCTGGTATTGTATGCACAGAACAAACAAGCATAACTGCAATGGACTGTGGTTATTTCATGGAAAGATTTTAGTGGAAACATTAATGGATAAAGAATATAATCAAAGAGAAAGATGAAAATGTCAAAACATTAAAAGAGAATATTTCATTTTTAAAAGAAATGAATCCCTCTGAGAGTGATTCAAGAAACATTTTAATTAGACCCAGCAAGTATTAACACCTGCCTTTCAACCCTTTCAGATAAAATACTGAGGATTAAAGTTACTGATAAGTTTTAATTTAAAAAGTTGAAAAATTGTGTCATTTCTTATTTCTAAGAACATAAGAATTAATTAATATAAACCATGTAATTCTAGGAATTCTACTGTTTTAATTTAGATTTCACTTTGGGAATGCATGGAAATATTTCCCTGGAGTGAATATTATGGAATACATTATAAATAATAAATCTGTAAGTTTACAGTGTCCCTGTGTTGTGCTCATTTCAGTCAATCAGTTTATATGGGACTTTAAAATACTCCAGTGAATGATTAGATGACAAAACATTTTTCACTTTATTTTCTTTTTGTCTTCCCATACCTCTTCTGTGTTTTTACCACTAAAGATTAATGATTATATTTTTAAATGAAATTTGCCATAGTTTCTTGAGACAAAATCTGCTTCCCTCTTCCCCAAATGTAACACACAAGAGTGGGTCATACTGCTTAGCTGAGTAAACCTCCAGCTATTCAGTGCCTGACATTTTGTCACCTGTAGAGTCATCAAATATTACCTTTCTGCAGAGGTAGTTTTGGTGTCCTTATTCTTCTTCTTGAAATATGAATAATCTATTTTTTTTTTTTTTTTTTTTCAGCAGAATGATGTGTGAACCATTGCCAGCGCTGAGTATATCCTTGGTGAACTTCCAGACATATTACAGAGAATTATTATGCCTATATTCAAAGCATGTGATGGACTACCACTGAGATGACTCAGGTAGGAGCTCTTAAATGTTTGACTTTCTAATAGAGCTTGTTTTCCATTACAGCGAGCATACTCCTCTTGGGTATTTACATGTCTCTGAATCATTAACATAGTTGTGTAATGGTTACAGATTTCAGATTATGTCTGTGAAGATGCATGCAAGTTCATCCACAGTTTCAATAAGATGCTTCTAATTTTCCTGTTGGTTGTATGTATTTCTGTGTGAGCAGCTGCAATTTGAGTAAGAAGAGCTCCTTTCTGTGATGCAGCTGGCATTACAGCATTTTTGAACTTATACTTTCCAAACCGTTGTAAAACACAAGCCATTGTGCCATATTGTTTCATTGGCACAAATACAATAATAGTTGTCTTTAGAATTACAGATGACTCAGAGCACATTGATAGGTTTAATTTTGCTAACTAATGATTAGTTTATTCGAATGAATGAAAGTTTATTTGAAATTCAACCTCTATAGCAACATCTGAGAGACTTTTGTGCTTCCAGGAAGAAACTAAAATTTGAAAAGGTGTGTTTCAGGTATAAAACATGAAAATCTCTTATAAATAACAGGCTTTACCCACACCATGGGGATGTTTTTGGTTTTGCAAAAGGTGTGTAGATCCTCTCCTTCATGCTTCCATACTACCTGCGAATAGCACTGAATCCTGTCATCCTCCAATAGCATAGGTAATAAATTCTGTATTAAATTCAAAATTGCAGTGGCAAAATAACAAGCGAGGTCAAGACTGAGAGGGGCACAGATAGAAGAGAAAGTGGCATCTTCTGCATCCTGTTGGGCCTAGTATTAGTGGGCAATCATCTGATTTCAGAGGAATGACTGCTGTTATTTTCTTTGTGCAACTTGATATAAGTATGAATGAGAAATATCATCTTAAGGGCTTTTGATTGATGTGGGTGGGGGTGGAAGGAGGTGTAACTTCTTTTAAAGCATTACATGCAGAAGTAATATAGTCATTTAGAGCATGTGTGGTTACATAAGTACTGAGTAGCATCAGCAGACAAGAAGACTACTTACTGCAAGCTACCATACAGGTGTACAGGGATTGACAACACCTGCTTTGAAGACCGACTTCAGAAATGGGGTGACCATTTATTCTATTTCTCTTCCTTCATTATAACCTGAGCTTGAGTTAGACATGTAGATGCCTTCTTAAGGACACCAGCTGTATAACTCTGCTATGTCCAAACCACTGGCTTATGGATTTAAGGATTCATACAACTGTGAGGGCTCTAAATATTTCACAGGGTTGCAGGACTGTCATGCACAGTGCCTGGGTGCCATGGGTGTCCCCAGTTCAGCTTTTGGTGGTAGAGCTGGTGCTTCTGCTCTTGCTCGCTGTGAATTCAAGAGAGCTAATTGTGGCGCTCTGCTTTGTTCCCTGGTGTCACAGCTGCTGTGGGCAAAGTCAGAGGCGAGGTGATCACTCCTGCTGGTAGCTCCTCGCAGCTTGTGGGGAGCAAGCATCCTCCAAAAGACCCTGCAGGTTCCTCCTTGCAGAGGCCATGCAGATCGACTGTGCAGGTCGTCCTGGGGAAGTGCGGGGCAGAGGACTCACCTCTGCGTCCACCACGTGCATGGCAGATCCTGCCACCTGCCCGTGTCTGTGGCAACAGCTAAGAAGAGTTTTTAAGGGTAGGCTTCTAGAGAAAAGAAGCTCTGAAATGAGCTGTTGGACCTGTTCATGCACTCCTTTGTAGCACTACATCTGTGAAAATAAATCCTAGGCACACGAGTATGTTATAATATTCAAGCCCATCCTCTGAAATACAGTAAGCTTTTCTTCCACCATACTGAAGCACAGTGAAGTCAGAATATATTTCTTGTCCTCACAACAATGTTCCTTCTTCTGTGCTGAATGCTTTCCACTCCCCAGCACTCTCTTCTTCCATTACTTCTGTGTTTAACTGACTGCCTTTTGCCAGTCATACTGATGCCATTTAAATAAAAGACTTTGGGCAAAAAGAGCCCTCACACACTAAGTAGGTGGTTGATGTGAGATACTTGTTGTCTACAAAGAACACTTTCTATTTTTTTCCCAAGATTTCATGATAAAACACTCTGAAGACAAGGTTAGGGGTTTTTTTGTTGTTGTTTTGTTTTGTTTTGTAGTTTAACTTGGCTTGAGGAGATTAAACAAAGAGAATCTGAAAGTGAAAAATCCACTGCTAGTCACAGATAGAAAAATATGATTTCTTCTCAATTCCTCTTAACCAGTGGCAGCTTTATTCCTGCAGATAAGATTTCTTATTTCCAATTAGCAGGCTCAAACAGAAGTTGATAGTATTGTATCATGTAAAACTTAAAGACAGCATCTATCTCGTGTCAGTCACAGAACACTTTTAAGTTAAAAATAACATAAAATAACATAAATTGCAATATTAAAAAACGGTCATTGGTAATCTCTGAAGTTAGCTGAGAGATTCCCACTGATGCTCATGGGCAGGAATCATTCCTGACTTGTGGCTGAGAGAGGGAGCAGCATGAGCATGTGTGCAAGTGCCACTGACACTCAGCATCTGATGCTGGGTTTGGCTTCAGCAAGGAAGAAGGCTTGAGGAGGCACTTTTCTTTCCTCCCACCTATAGGAACCGACAACAATTTATTCACTCATCTTGAGCTCTCTTCTTGAAATAACCTTTCTCTTTTTCTGATTTGTCTTTTACTACAAATCAAAGCCTTTTCTCTCCCTCCCCCTCAACTCTGGTAGCATTTCTCTAACTATTCTTAATTTCTCCTTTTTTTCTTCTCTTTTTTTTCTTGTATATTTAAAGTTTCCTTATAATTCCCTCTCTTCAAAGTAATTTTTTTCATATTCCCTCCTCCTACCTCTTTGCTAATCTCTTGGCAAGCTCTCTTCTCTCTCGTTCTTGGTCTGCACCTCCGTACCAAAGGGAAATCAAACCCCTGTAGTCTGGAAAAGCATCTTGACCGCAGGAGAAACAGTGTGCAGTGTCAGGATCCGTGCAAGTTCCTGTCAAGACAGGAGGCGCCTGCATTTCCAAGCCTGCAGTGTCCCAGGTGGGCCCAGCCGTGCAGCCCAGCTTTCCCAGAGCCCTCCTGCCTCTCAGCACCCTGTCCCACAGCAGCCCCAGGGGCTCTGTTGTGCCCTCAACGCGCAAGGCAGAGCCTCCATTTCCACAGCTCTCAGCACTACGCTCCAAACACGGGCGAGCAGCTTTGCTCCACGAGGCAGAGCTGCTTGCGACCCCCTGGTGGCAGGAGGCCACCAGCAAGGCTTAGGCCAGCGGGACAGCTCCTTACACCTTGCATCGTCTCTGGGCCTTGCTGTGTATTTCCAGGTGCCACGGAGGAGGGAGAGAGCTCCTGCCCAGTGCTGGAGGAAATGGCAGACATCCCTCTGGGTACTAAATCCAGGGATGCCTTCTCAGCAGCTTCACCATGGGTCAGCTCATGTCACAGCATGGAGGCCCTGACCAGAAAGCACCCTGTGCAGGCAGGCAAGCGCTGCCTAGCTCAAAGCTGGCTGCCTGCTCCTGAGCTCCTGCCCCACTGCTCACTGCTAGTGGTGAAAGTTTCATCCAAGGGCCTTGTCCTTGCAGTACTTTGTGAGCCGCATCTCCCAGGCTGAAAATGATGTCCCTTGCACACGCACTGGCTCATACAGCTCTACATGGCCTCTCCTCACGTGGACTTGCTTTGCTGTCTGCCCATGATTTTCACTTAATGGCAGGAAAGCTGCCTGAGTGGCACCACAAATTCTGTTATACAGCTTCTCTAAACTAAGCTTAGCTTCCAGAAGGCTAGAAAAGACTACTGACCTGCATAATAATGGCAATATCCAAAAGCAAATGCATGGAGAGGGTTATAAGAAAAGGGCAAGCACTTGTTCTATTTCCTCTGAGCATTTCCAGCTTCCCTCATGCAGTGCAGAAGTTTTTTGAGCCTACGTTGCCTCTGTGTGTCCAGAATCCCTCAGTGAGTTTCTCCTCAGTGCAGAGTACCTGCTGGTGGCTGCTAGGCTTAGGAGAAAATGTTATCTCCCAAACGAATCACTGTGCAGCTGAGCTCAGGCATTATATATCTTCGTGCATCCTTCCCCCAGAGCCTACCCATGGTGGCTGGGCTAGCGATCAACATGCTCAGACCTTTCCCGAGTGAGGAGAGAGAAGGCAAGTTGAGTAACTTGCATGATACTTTTATTCTTATAAAGTTAACTTCAGATTTTCAGTAATAAAAATGGATATGGGTGCCTCTAATTTATGATATTGCTTGTATTGGCATTGCTAGTATTGGATAACCTTTCCTTTTAAGAACACAATTGTGAGTGATTAGTCAGTGCTAGCAGAAAAGCATTAGAATGCAGGTTTTAAATGAGCGCCTCTTAAAACCAAATTTGTTTTTTCACTTTTTTTTTTTTTTTTTTTACAAAGAAGAAATAAGATTTACTCATCACAGAATTATTTGTGAATGGGCAAAAATATATTTTAGCAATCAGAATCTCAATATGAGAGCCTCATGCTTCAGACATTGGTCCTACTCATGTATTTTCCCCTGTACACTCTAGACCTGGTAAGATAACAGGCACTTAAAATGTGTTAGATTTGGCTTCACCTTTTTCTCCTTCTTCCCAGAGGGTATATTCCTGGAGAGTGGCAAGCATAGGGCTATAGACCCTGCTGAGTGAATTTTCTCTCAGACACCGTGCTTGATACAGTCAGTGATCACTGTAATCAGTTTATATGTGACTGAGGGCACGAGAAAGTCTGCAGAGCTGGTACATGCTGGTGGGTGCGCATGGTGCCCCCCTGGATCGCCGAGTGAAGAGTTCAGTCCTCTACCGCCCCTCACTCCAAAGCCTCGATGACCCTCCCAGACCACTTGGTTTGCTGGAAGATTGGCCTTATGCTAGTGCTGGCATATCCATCACTCATGGTCCATGATTCAAGCTAAAAGCTTTTGTCTTTGAAACCTTATGGATTTTTTTTCCCCACAGTCTCAGTGGGAAAGCCTTCTACCTTCTGGTCTGCATACATGACCAGTGTAGCTTGTCTCTATTCATCCTGCAGCTATGCTTGCTCCAGCCTTCATCATATAGGCAGACAAGATTCATCTGTAAGAAAAGCTGTTGCTTAGCCTAATTGTCTTAATTACCTTTTGCTCACCCCTTTCAACATACGTAACTGGAATACAATGTGGTCTTCAAGATAAGAAATAGTCCCATTGCAGGAATCTGATACCAGAGTTTCATTTTGTGTTCTTTGACCCTAAGTGACTCTAACTTTTTTTTCAATTGGAAAACGTGTTACTGTTTTTTAAGTGGGTAAACCTCTACAGAAGCTGAAGTGTTTTGTTTTGGCACCTAAGTTGATAAAACAATTATCATCCTGCTAACTCCTTTCAAATGTTGTTTCCTTGGTCGATGTATTCGTAAGTACTTTTACTTCAAAACCTTGAAATGCCTCTGCTTTCCGCTGAACAAGCCTTCCTAGCATGCTAAACTGCCAATTAGAGCCAGAGCCCAGCTTCTATAGATCTAAATGAGAGAAGCACCCAAAACCCCAGGAAGATCAGCGCCCTTGTCATGATGTCAGTTTTGGAGACAGACTTAGTGCAGTCAGCCACACAAACGCTGTTTACATTGGACTAATACCATTTAAAGTCTCACTTCTAAAGTAATCAAGAGGGAAACTGGGAGAAGGAGCTGTATCCTGTCACACACAGGATTCAAAAGCTCTTTGGCTTTAATGCATGAGCTGCTGTGGTATCTTTTAAACTACAGTGCAGAGAGAGATGCTTGCCGCTCTAGCTGTAATTGGGTGTAATGCAGCTGAGAAGAAACACTATGAGGAAGGGATTCTTCAAGTATGTGCTTTGTTTATTATTTATGCCGGAGCACACTGAGCTTTAGGTCACAATGTTTTTGACATTGCAGGTGCTCACAGCTTTGTGCACAGGAATGCTTCTTTGTTCATATTCTCTGTCTCTATGAGTGCCAGAAATATGAATGCAAACAATCATTTTCATGGATACTGAAAAACAAGCAATTATGAAATAAAAGCCCGTCTGTTTCTGCTGGCATTTGATGAAGTGACAGGACCTTAATTATATTTGAATTCACAGTAACGTAATACCCAGGGAGGGAGAAAATCATCAGGATATGAAAAAATATCTTTTTCTTTCTTTATGATATCATTAATTTGTTCTGGACCTGGGCCAAATCTGCTTCTCAGGAATGCTGATGAAAATTAACTGAAACGGTGCTTGCTTACAGCATTCAGGGATGGACTAGAAAATGGAACGAAACTCAAGTGCAGCCAAGTGGCCAGTAACTAGATCAAAGAAGTGAGCTAGAGATGTGTTGATCAGAGAGTTTCTTCTAGAAAACATACTTCAAACAGCCATTTATTTTTGTCTGATCTAAATATCTCCAGTCGTTTTTTGAATCACAGTAGTTTACAAACAAAAAAAAAATCAGGGCACTTTTTTCCTTAAGTATGAATTGAAATGTCCTGGGTAACATTTTCAACAATGTGTCTACAAGGGCAATCTGCAAAGTTTGCAATTGTATCTGTCATCATGCTTTTTCAGAGGGGCTTTTAAAAGTGCAGATAATTGATCTGAAAAAGAAGAAAGTAAAAAAGTGGTGTAGTGGGAAAGCCAGAGTTGGGGGATTTGAGCAAGTCATTGCAGTCCTCCTACAAGAACTGGAATTTTTCTTGCTAAATAGAAGAGATCAGTTAATAAGGAGTGATGTATAGTTATAAAATATAATAAAATAATTATATGTTTATAAAAGTCTTTGTTAATTAAGGCTATATGTTGCATTGACTTGTCAGCTGAATGTCTTATCAAAATATTTTTGATTTATTAGAAAATCAGTTGTTTTAATGATGATGGAAAAATGTAGATTCTCATGATATCTAACGCTTTTTAGAATAGCCATAATTTAATTAGAATTGCCCCTAATTTCTCAGATTACAAACTGGATCCTGAAGTAAATCAGAGAAATGCAAGTTATTCTATAGGAAGGAGATGAGACCATTAAAATAAACTCTGAAAATCTTGTCTCATGAATCTAATGGACAAGTTTTCTTTTCCATTTTGTCCTATTCTTACCTTTTTTTCTGTATGGTTTGGGATTATAGCTGTACTGAAATTGAAACTAATTGAAATTGTACAAGACAGAGAGAGCCTAGCTAACTGATCCACCCACTTATTTACAAATGAAAACAAAAGGAATATGATTTATTTTTGACTTAAAATGGTTAAATAGTGTTTAAATATTAAATGTTTTCCTTGTACAATGCAATTATTTCTGTTTTCAGACAGTTTTCTCAAAAAGCCTTCTCAAATTCCTCTGTATTTCCTAAGAACAGAATAACGAAAGCTTATAACAAGAACACTGGGTATTCTGGATAGGGAGAACAATACTTAAAGAAGTTTTCTAACTAACTATGGTATTATTAATGACCTTTGAACAAAAGAAAAGATAAACCAAACAATATAAGCATATAAGCACCTGAAATTGAAGAAAAGAAAAAAGAAAGAAAAGGGAAAAAGAGATTGAAATTAAAGATGACGGAGTCAAAAATCACTTGTATGCTTAACTTGTTTTGGTGTCTTTGCTGAAATACTTAAATAATCTGACAATAATAAATCTTTTTTTTCCCCTAAATAAACATTTGAGAAGTACTGAATAGTATAGAGCTGAGTATAACTGAGTCTGGGCTTGACTATCCAGGAAAGAAAAAAGGTCCTCCTTTTATGCATTTAGATGTTTCTTTTTTTTTTTCTTTTTTTTTTCTTTTCTTTCTTTTTTTTCTTTTTTTTTTTTTTTTTTTTTTTTTTTGCATTATTTATTATATGGAATAACCCTTTTAAAGCCTTGAATAAGGCAGTGTTTCAATCACACAACAGCTGATATGTCAAAAGGTCAGTCTCTCTAAATGTCAGCCAGTCCTTCTTTCTGTATTTATACCGACTTCAGTGATTTATCTGCTGTGTCTCCTAGCAGATCTCTCGTTAGACAATTGGGATTAAAAAAAAAAAAAGGACAAAAAGACAGTGAGCTGAAGAGAAGCTTAATAAATGGAGACCAGAGGTAGAGGATGATTTGGGAATGTGGCAAAAGATTCTGGGCTTTAAAGAATGAATTATGTATTTTAGGTACTTCATTACTGCAGTTATTGAGTATCTCAAGGTCCTTTAAAGTCCTAAGCACATTATCACAACTAGGTAATTTGTACATACACAGAACAAGAGATCAGAAACCAAATAAAATCAGAGAATATTTAAGGAAGGCATCTCCACATCAACTTTTGATGCTTACCCTTATAAGACATTTCTAATGCGAGTTAGGCACCTCTGTCTCCCCCTGCAGTCGAGGAAGAGACTTTTAGGACTTCAATCTTCCCCTCAGTTTAATAGTCTACATTAAGATTAAAGGACAGGGATCTCAGATGTATCCTATTCCCCTAAAAGTGCAAGACAGGTGAGTCACCAAGGAGTAGCTGTTTACAGCAGAGATCTCAGGAAAACTGGAAGTTAAGTTGTCTCTGCAGAGATGTGCTCTTTTAGACATTGTAGGGTCTCCTATTAGGTCTTCGGTTTTTGACAGAGAAGAGCACAGGACTCCTGTAGATCCAAAGTCATGTCTGCAGGCCACATGGATGTCTCCAGCTACTCAGTTATGTCCTAGCAATAATTTGCCTTTACGAAAGTTAAATGTCTACATGGTAGAGATCTACATTAATGCTAGATATGCTCAGCCGCCTCTACAGTCACTAAGAGAAGCAGGTACATTAACAGTGCAATTCATCAACCTATTTCAGATGTCTACATGAGGATGTAATAAATTGCACTCTAGAATTGTCTTTACTATCTGCTAAATATAAAGAGAATCAAAAGTTATCAGGACAAATATAGACATATATAATTTAATTAAATGAACTGTACACTAAGTTACTTATTCAAAAGCAAATCAGTCATACAAAAACAACTACTAGTTATATCATTTTAAATACCTTAAGTCAGTCACTCTTGACATTTTTCTCTTTAAAGAAACTGTATATTGGAAAATCAATGAAATATGAGTGTGATTTAAATAATCCAGTAACTCTCTGGAGTCATTTTGCCCTGCTTAGCAGTAAAAAAATAGTCACAAATATATTCTCATCCTCCCACTTATTCCTTTTATATGCAATTGAAGTTTATTATTCTATTTTTTCCTCCCTTTTATCTTTCAGTATAAATTTTTCTATAAGTATTAGAAAATCACAAGGTGGTAGGAGAGAATGAATTTAAATGGCTCATCTCAC
The DNA here is from genome assembly GCA_034781795.1 of Crypturellus tataupa. Classification (NCBI taxonomy): domain Eukaryota; kingdom Metazoa; phylum Chordata; class Aves; order Tinamiformes; family Tinamidae; genus Crypturellus; species Crypturellus tataupa. Next base: position 595,339 of record JAWLRI010000078.1, read on the forward strand.
AATTTTACCTTGTTTCTCTTTAGTTGCAGTTCCAAACACTTTTTTGTTTGTTTTATTTTAATAATTTATACTAAAGGGTTTTAAATCTCTTTCAGTTATAAGGACTGTCCTGTTAGACTATTATCATTCCCCACCAAACAGATTGTAAAGCACTTTTATTCTCAGTTCTAAGTAAATCATTCTATCAGCTTTTAAGATAAATGCTAAAAGGTGGTGCAATTGCATTTAAATGGAAAAAAGAAACACAAGGATTTGTTTCTAGGTAAATTTAACATAACAGCTTCTGGTTTGCTCAAAGGACAATCCTCAATTTTCTCTATCAACATATAAGAGTAATTGTACTGCCCTTCATTGTAAGAAATTATAGACTTCAACCAATAAGTTCAGCTAATTAAAGATTGCTATAGGTATACCTATGTACTTCAATATATACTTGAACTACACACAAATTTTCATGATGTACTTAGATGAAAAGACTTGATATGTAGCCAGTTCTGTCTGCCTTTTTTTTTTTTTTTTTTTTTTTTTTACTCCCATTATTCCCACTGGAGGATTGTTCCAAAGTCCTACTGCTTTAATAGGTAGGATCTCTCTTCTGATATTCACCTTCAGGTTATTAAAGTCAATTAAATCCAGGTGTTGGACACTCTGGTAGCTACTGAATTAAATTAATAATCTTTGAATTAATGTTTTTGTCAAAATTTCATGTGCTAGTCTCATTTAGCATCTGTTCCCGCCCCAGGCAGTACTTTTCCTGTCAAAGGCTCTTATCAGTGCTTCTGCAAATTAAAAAAAAGAAACACCTGATTTGCAAGAATTGTATTTTGTAAACAGATTTGTTATAAATGAAATGAAATTTCAAAAGAGTGACATTTCTTTTTAAGTGGAAATCCCAAGATTGGTTCAGTATAGTTCAGCAGCTCTGTAGTATTTATCATGCAGATTAAGACCGAAAGAGAGAACTTGCTTTAAGCACTTGTGCTGTGTTTCAGTGCAGGTCTGTATGTGTCCAGAGTTAACAGTCTGGCAGTTTTCATGCATACTAAAGAAAAAAATACTTTAACAGATGAAATAACAGAATAATGAATCCTTCCGGCAACCATCTGTTCTTCTATGCCACAAAAAATCTGAAATGAATTCTTTTGTTTTGATTAAAGGAGTCTTTACAAATTATTGTTTCTTCTAGAACTTCAGGAAACAGAGGTGGCTTTAATGAAACCCTGGATTGGAAGAGAAATGTGATACTTCTCAGTATACTGCTAATAAATGGATTTTAGTTATCTGTGAGTTAACAGTTTAGACAGAGTCCTGGAACAGGCTGCCCGGAGAGGCTGTGGAGTCTCCTTCTCTGGAGATCTTCCAAACCCGCCTGGATGCCACCCTGTGCCATGTGCTCTAGGTGTTCCTGCTGGAGCAGGAGGGTTGGTCCCTTCCAACCTCAATCATTCGGTGATTCTGTGATTCTTTTTGGTCTTCTGGATGGTCCTTCTCTCAGTTTTCCCTTCTCAGCTAAGCTCCACTGTGACCAAGGTGTCCCATGTCTTCATTGAAGAGCCCCAGAAATTGGCCTCTTCTCACTCAATGACCAGGGATAAGAAGGAGGGTGCCCAGGATGTGAGACCCTGCCAAGATGAAACAGTGCTGATGGAGTCTCAAGCATAGCCTAAGCAATCAGCTTGAGCAGGACAACAAATGTGTTAAACCCCCAACTTTTAACACCACTTACCTCAGAACCAAGAGCCTTAGCATACACAGAAATGTGATATAGTCTGTAGATTGTAGATGTGATTGTAGACTCTGCAAAAGCTCATGATAGCAAAAGTGCAGATGATGGCATTGACACTTGCCATGTATTATCTGCTGAGAAAAGGTACTGAGACCTGCGAAGGAAGGTGATACTTTCATTTCTACCCATTAGTATGCTTATAGACACTGCTGCTGTAGCTGTCATCTGCTGAGTCCATTATTTGGGGAAAAAAAGAGATCTCATCTGGTGGTTTATAGATGAATACACCAAATTACAACTGCTTGCAATGATCTCAGTTAGAGCAGATGGTTGCAGAATTGTCAAAGCAAACTAAAAACCTTCATGAATGAACAACAGCTGATAGCTTCTACTTCCCTATATTCTTGAGCTGGATACATTCAATGCAATCGACTTTGCTTACAGATCTCTAATGATGAGAATATTTCCTGAGGAGTTCTAGGGTCCAAATTAGAAGAGAGGACATCCCTGTAGAAAGCAATGAAATATTACAGTTATTCTATGGGTGAGAATTTGCATATGTTTGTAGCTATCAAGATTAATTATTACATTCTGTGGGCCTTAATTAGTGTCATAAATCAGCAGGATTATAGATCTTCTGTAGGAAACATCCATCTCCCCAGTTTCATCAGTGCCCTTGCTGGATTATGGGATCTGTCAGGTAGTAGACTAGTAATCGTTGTCAAGAACATAAGAAAATCTTCCTTTCAGAACGTCCTTTCAGACTTTCTCCTCTGGCTAATATATATATAAGTTTTTTTTTTTTTTTTTTTTTTTTTTTTCAGAAAATATAAATATAAAGTCCAGCAAGTTTTTGGAGTTATAACAAGTACTTCTGTCTTAATGCTGCACTTCCTAACGGTAACAGAAACGGCTTCCATTAGCTTCTTTTGGAGACTGACTCATGAGTCTAACTTAAAATGTCTATTAACCAGAAAATTCCTTTGAATAGAGGCAATTCAGTGCAATTCAGTAAAAGCTTCTTACCCTTTTTGTCTTTCTTGAGTGTGATGGACATCTTCCATCATAATGTCAGTGTCTAGCAGACAAATGTCACCTCAGCTGTAGCCTCAGCTGAAGCAACCTCATAACTCATTTGAAAGTTGGTCTTTGGTGTGATCAGAAGAAAATACACAATTTATCCAATAAAAAGCATCAAATTCATAGTGATCATTTTGGATTTCAGGCCAGAGAGAGTTTTTGCCTCACAAGACAGGTTCAACACGGTTGCAGATCTGTTCTGCCTTTTCCAGCTCAGCATCTCTAGTCCTCTCAGAAATCCCATTCCTGGGAAGGAAGACTCTCTGTAATGGAGTTTGCCAGACCTCATCTACAATTCAATACCAACCTATACTGTGAACAGCAATAGATTAAACAGCTGTAACACACTAAGGAAGACTTTTCCTAGTGTGAAAAACCACTTAGCACCTGTCTTTGTGCAAATACTTAATAAACAAATAAACTAGGAAGACCCATTTTAGCTGTGCAAGGGAGGATTCATGTCTGCACATTTAGTTACCAATAATGGCTCTGGATAGCATTCAAATACACTCAAGCCACTAATGTCAAAGGACTCAGGATCACTCACTTGGCATCCAAAGCCGTTCTCTACCCCAGAAATCCTCAATCGAAGCAACATGGCAGGAAGTTCTTCCTCATGCTCTTTGTTGAAACAACATTTATTTTTGGTGAGAAATGGTGTTGTGTAAGTCCCCTGACACGTATGAATTTTATAAACTGACAGTACAAATTAAACAGAGAGAGATTGGAAAATATCTATCTTTCTTTTAAAATTAGTGACATTCTTTCTGGATTCCAAAAATATACTACTTATTATCTTTTCTTTTGACAATAGCCCATTTATTTCTGCACCTTTTTTGCCTCCATGTTAGATCCTCCATGTTAGATCCTAAAGCCTCCTTAACTCCTTTAGTTCCTTAGTTCCTCCGTAGCTCTTTTAGATCATCTAATGTGCATAAGGAAAACAACATATCAGATTTTGCCTTTCATGTTGCTGCCTCTCAGTCCTGGTGATCATAGCTCAGGATAATCGCCACTGAGGTCAGCAGTGATGTATCAGCAACACGGGTATGATGAAGGTAATTCAGAGAACAGATAAACAATAGGGGCTGAACTAACACTGGTCTGAACATTGCTAAGGGTTTAATACCAGCATTTCATAAATATCCTTTCTTTGAGGGGAGAAGAGGGCAAAAAGATGGATTGTAGAACCAGAAAAAGTAGGGATGGAAGAAAACATCCTGTTATCTCTGTACCAGTAAACCAAGTGGGACCAGAGTCTGCTCCCTGGCCCTGACAGTGAGCACCATATACCTCCTCGACTCAAATAAACACAAATAGAACAAACTCCTTCCTGTCCCAAATGAGTCCTTTCCCATTCTGTTTATATGTATATAAAAATATGTCCCATATTATCCAAGGTAGAAAGTAACCTCATGAGGTTCAAGAAAGATAAGTGCAGGATCCTGCACCTGGGGAGGAATCTCAAAACTGGTGTACACTGCTGTACAACGGTACAGCAGGAGTTGACCTGCTGGAAAGCAGCTCCGCAGAGAGGGATTTGGGAGTCCTGGTTGGCAACAGGTTAACCATAAATCAGCAATGTGCCCTCATGGCCAAGAAGGCAAAGGGGGATCCTGGCTGCATCAGGAGGAGCGTTGCCAGCAGGTCGAGGAAGGGGATCCTGCCCCTCTGCTCAGCTCTGGTGAGGCCACACTTGGAGTACTGGGTGCAGTTCTGGGCTCCCCAGTACCAGAGGGATGTGGAGCTTCTAGAGAGGGTCCAGCATAGAGCCATGAAGATGATTAAGGGGCTGGAGCATTTGTCATATGAGGAAAGACTAAGTGAGCTGGGCCTGTTTAGCCTAGAGAAGAGAAGACTGAGAGGAGATCTGATCAGTGTGTATAAATAGCTGAGGGGATAATGCAGGGAGGATGGGGGCAGATTCTTCTTGGTGGTAGTCAGTGACAGGACAAGGAATAATGGGTATAAATTAAAACACAAGTTCCATCCCCATATGACGAAGAACTTCTTTCCTGTGAGGGTGACAGAGCCCTGGCACAGGCTGCCCAGAGAGGCTGTGGAGTCTCCTTCTCTGGAGATCTTCCAAACCTGCCTGGATGCCACCCTGTGCCACGTGCTCTATGTGACCCTGCTGGAGCAGGGGGGTTGGACTAGATGATCTCTAGAGGTCCCTTCCAACCTCAACCATTCTGTGATTCCGTGATCCAGAAGTGCTTTTAGGAGTGGACTCTGAACACCAAATTGAATTTTTCCAGGGTAAGTCCTGACAACGTGGATCATTATTCAGACTTTCTAGTTCTTAGACCTTTGTACCAGCAGTGTTTATTTAACAGGCTCACTTGCAATCTCATAAGACATCCAGTCAATTCTCCTGTCCAGGGCATGATGAGCTCCACCTATGACATTTTTGGAAAACTGCTATTTAAAACTTTTATTTATCTATTTATTTAATTATTTTTTTTATTTAAAAAATGCATTATTGGAAACTCTACACCTGCTCTAGACAACTATTCCAATGCACCCGATCCATATCAACAGAATTTTTTCCCAGTTATTTCACCTAAGTTTCCCACAGCTTTAGACTATGCTCTTTATTACTCACTCTGTCCACTGAACGTGCAGATCCAAATATAGCCAGCTTGGATCACATATATGCCATGGTTCTGGCCCATCACTTGCTTACATTTAATGTGGAAATATGATGAAGTAATTCAAATACCATCATAAGAACACATCCCTTTACATGCCAAGGGAAAGGAATAAGTACCATGCCATTTAATAGAGCCTATTTCAAAATATCTTAATTTAAACAATTCATCCTAAGATAAATAAACTGAAAGAAAGCTCTCCATGATTCACTTACTTAGAAAAAAGATCCAGCACTAGAGTGCAGGAATAGTCTTTACTTCTCTGAAGCTCAAAAGAAATTAAGATTTTTTTTTCTGTTTGATCATTTATAAAGTGCTTGTTGCTATGGAAAATAAATGCTAGTAACAAACATAGATAAACAGAAATTCTTGTTATCAGGAATAGGTTGCAATTGTTAATAGCTGATTTTACTTATATTTTCCAACAAAATGTGCATGGCAATGCAAAAGCATTGCCTATCAGAATTGCAAAGATAGGAATATTTTTTAGTTTATTCTTGTCTTTACCCTGGATTAGTATATATAATTCAGTGGAAACTTCCACTGACTATCATTTAGCAATTTAATAGAATAAATATCTGTAAGATTGTTTTGGAAATTTGTTATATGGACATATGAAGAACTCAGTTGTTGGGACAAAACAGTATGTGCAGTATCGGTAAAGAATAACTACAGTCATGGTCTAATTTGGAAGTCATGTGTTAAAGAATATAAAAGCAAACAGTAATGGCCTAGAAGGATGTCTTGGGGCCAGCATGAGCTTAGGCAAGTAGCATGTCCCAGGGATATTTCCTCAACTATAAACCCCCTCTGCAATTGCACCAAGGTGAAGCCCATGACCCCCTGGGTAGAAGCTATTGCTGCTGTTGCTCTGCTTTGCGCTGTCCTTTACATTGGGACATTCTGGGAACAGATTCCCACGTTTCTGCCAGGCTGGGATCCACCCTGCTACACTGACGGGAGTGCAACCGTTTACAGAAATAACTTCCAAGATGAGCAGCTCATGTGCTCAGACATCTCTGGGAAGGAAAGCAAACAGCATTTGGCAATCAGAAAGGTTAATGAGCACATCTTTGAGGAATTCAGGCTGCTGTGCACCTGACTATCCTCTTTGTTTCATCTTTTCTTTCCTAAAAATACCACTTGAGACATTTGTCCAAAGCAAAAGCGTTATATATCTCACAAAACAGCTTTTCTAGGAAGCTTCTGACATATGAGCTTCTGACAAAATCAGCTTGGAAAAAAAAGTAAGCCATACCTACTCAAACCCCCTAGATGCAAAGTTAAAATCAATCACAGGGCATAAGGCAGCAGGAGCAAAGACAGGAACGTGGCATGACAATGAAGCCCAGGAAGAAGTGGGGAATATTCAGCTTCTCCCGGAGGTGCATGGAGAAAAATGTAAGCAGGTATGTTTCATCTGCACATCATTAGACGTTTGATATGCTCCTAGTATAGATCTTTTGGCTCGGACTCCCTTACTAGATGCCTTTACTGTTTTGTGGGGGGTTTTTTTGTAATTTTTACTCATGCAGTTTTTTAATTTTTAGCCACGCAGTTAGTTCCAGGTTGTTAATTCAGCATGTAGCATAGAATAGCAAATGCTTTTCATCACATGTGCAGAATTATCTTCTCACAGAGGGCTAACCAGCAAAGACTGTCATTCTTCGTGCAATCCCATCTCAACAGTTATTCAGTAATGGCATTTACTGTTAGTAGGCAGAATTACACTCTAAAGCATTAGAAAGCTTTCTTGTCTGGGTGACACCACCTGCTTATTCTCACTGTCAGGGTAAACACTGTGTTTTCCTGGTTCTTACCATAATCTTAGCTACCTCTTAATAAAATGCAAATTTTTTTGTTAGGAAGGGCAATGTCTGCAACAGCATAACATACCAGCTTGGTGAATTGGAATAAGAAGTGCATTATGACTATTAAAGAACCATCACATAATTTGACCGGAATAGCTTTGTTTATTTTAAGTGAGAGTGCAAATTAATTGGATTTGATTTCTCTTACTCTGACAGCAGTTTGACAGAGAAATATCTGTGAAACAACAGTGACACTTTTCAGTCTGAAGATTTCCTAAATATATACATAAATGACATATTCCAAGTTTAAGCAATTTTAAATCACAAAATGCAGAATCCAGTCTTAGAGGCAGACAGTGATGGATAAGGCTTTTGAATCCTTGTATATAAAGAAGGGAAAACCTCAGTTATCCTTTTTACCATCTCTGTAGTGAACCCAAGTCCTTTTAGTTAAACCAAGGTACAAGAGGTAGCAATTCAAAAAGTGTGGTGATTGCTTACGTGTGCTAGTGCAGTGCTGGAGGAAGACCATGGTGGCATAAATGTTGAAACCTCCCAGCTGCAAGAGTGATGCACCAAACAGAAGGAACAAAAATATTCAAAAACACTGAGCAAGGGAGACAGATTTTTCTGCTAGCTGTGTAGGTCATAACAGACTTCAGTTATGGGAAAATATCCAAGATTCCTGCTATACACAGGAAGATAACATCAATGGCACTTGCGCAGTACAACCTGCTCTGAGTTGCCTTTGATTGCAATAAACTGTTGCTTGGCTCGGGGTTGCATCTGTCCTAGAAACTGAAGTGGAGCCACAGCACATGCTTGATCTGTGACCTGGGCTGGCCTATACAGCTCTTCAGATATGTTTGCTGGCTGTCCACAGCCTGACGAGGTTTTTATTGGAGCCGGGGGTGCCAGACAGCACACAGAACACGGTATTTTCCATGTTGTATTCTCAAACTCTAACACTCTTATGAAAATTCCACTTGTAATGCAAAGGGAACTTTCTGCTAACAGCACTCAAGTCCTAGCTGAGTGATATGAAGCCTCTTGCTTCCTTCTGCTGTGCAAAACTTACAATGTTGAGCTGCGAGGTGGTATCTGAGCTGGGAGACAGCAATGTTGACCCATATTTCTGGTGCTGAACCAAAGCACACACTGCTTAGGCCTGCCAAAGCCTGGTGCCATCTTGGAGTACTCACAAATAGCTCAAGGCCCTCAGGACCAGCCTTTACTCCTAAAATCTAAGCAAGATAAACTCCTAGAATTAGCAAGAGTCTGGGGTATGCTGCGGGAGAGCAGAGAAGGGAGGCCTGGGGAGTTTTGCAAAAGCAGTTTTACAGGGCCAAAAGCTGCATCCCTTCAGAACGAACCTGAAAAGGGCAAAGCTCAGCCTGTGCCACCAGTGCCCAGGATCTCAGCGGAGACCACTGCAGGGTGCTGCCTCTGCGTCAGGATTTTTAAAATGTTGGAGAAAATCGACAACTTCTAAACAACACTCCTGAAGATGTGCCCATTTCAGAGGCTACTGAGAAAAAAAAAGAAATAATCAAAACAAGAGCAGATAAAATTAAGATAAGGCAGTTTCTGAAGAGGTATAGAAGAGCACCATGAATAATGCCAGAGATCAAATACACCACTTGAAAATCCATGATGTTGGAAAGCCCTTATTTTCACTGATTAACCAGAGGGACAAAATCAGATGCTTGTCCCTTTTTTCAGATCTGAAGGCTTTTTAATAATGGGAGTAAGCTTGCCTTCTTTTCTTTGCTTTCCTCTTGTGCACCTCCTTTCTGTCAAGTGCTGGGAATAGGAAATATCTTTTTTCCTCTGGGATACTCCGAAATGTTTATTGTGAGTTTCACCCTTGGGGGAGCTGGGGATGCATAGTACAAACTTCTTTTGCTCTTCCTAATCATTAATCAACACTAACTGAATAAGCAAATTCAAAGTTTTAAGTTGCTTAAAACCCTGTTTTCCCTCTTATCTTCATTAATTTTTTATGCTCCACTTATCAAAACCTGTAAAGAGCAGAAAAGATGTGCCCTTCTAATGTGAAAAACAAGCAGGAAATATTTTGGACAAATCTAGATTTCCTTTTTTTTTCAGTTAGAAAATTGCAAATGGACCCACCACATGCCTCACTTTCCCAATTTTCCATAATCAACAGGATTGTCTCTGCAGCTAAAGCATGAAGGATATAACCCTTTAAAATCTATGGCTAAGCAAGATAAAATACAGCAAGGTCAGACTTAATTTAACATGATTTCGCCTATCCTCTGCAATGGGAAATGTCATGATATTTCAATCACTATCCTACAGTTGAGTGGTAAAGCAACTCTTTCAGATTTATTAAGTTTATTTATCAATAGGGAGAGAAGTGACTGAAAACAGAATAACACTAATGTGAGAAGAGAGTGGCATCTAGTTCCAAAAATTTTGTTGTCTATCGCATTTGGATACAGAATCACAGAATGGTGACATAAAGACATGAAGGTTTTGGAAGCTGTCCGGACAGATTTACCAAGGGCAAGCTGTACCAAATCAACCTCATAAGCTTCTGCCATGAGATGGCTGGTTTAGAAAATGATGGGGTGGCAGTGGGTGCTGTTAGTCTAAATTTTAGCAAAGTCTTCAGCACAGTCTTCCACAGTATCCATACAGACAAACTGGTGAGATAAAGGCTGAGTAAGTGGTATAAGGTTTATATAAAATTGGCTGGACCATTGGAGTCATAAGATTATAAGCAGCAGTACAAAATCCACGTGGTAGATCATACTAGTGAAATCCCACAGGGATCAATACCAGGGTCGATACTGTTCAACGTTGTTGTTAATGACTTGGCCGATGGGATGGAGGGCACTCTCAGGAAGCCCACAAATGAGCCCAAAATTGGGAAAGTGGCTGAGCAATTTTGGAGCCTATAGCATAGGACTGAGATTTAGCAGGACATGAGCAGGCTCGAGAAATGGGCTGGTAGGAAAGAGTAAAAGAGATATCTGAGGAAAATAAATAAATTAATAATAATAATAATAAAGACTTTCTTAAAGCTGTAAACTGAAGCATTAGAACATCAAGTATCTTGCCTGAAATCGTTGTCAGCTCTTCATGCAGCTGGTTAATTGTAGGATTTTTTTTGTTGTTGTTAATTACTTTATTCTTTGAAAAACAATGTAGGATGTCATCTTGGGATTCACTGAGGGTATGGGAAAAGTTTAGAGAGGGCATGTGAGAGTTATAGCGAAAAGTGACCAGAGACTTCTTTCTGACAGGGGTCATGACAGCTTCATCGGTCTAAACACTCGCAGCTTACTTTCCTGCACTGAGGAACCCAGCCTAAGCTAGAGGCAATAATCCAATTTCCTGCTTGGGCCTTGAAAGTGCATAATGCCTTGGAGGGGCTTTGGGAAAAAGCCCACATCCTGAAAAAGAAAAATGAAAACAGCTTCCAGAATTCTCATTGCATAACAATCACAATATTTTGATGTCACTTCTTTAGAACTGATGGCTAGAGATTGTCCTTCTTTCATCTCATGCAATGGTGGCGTGTTCCAATCTTTGATCACTTATCGTATAACAATCCAGGCTGGCAGGTACTCTGGAACCATCTGGTCCAACCCCCTGATTAAAGCAAGGGCAACTTCTAAACGAGGTCATGTTCCTCTAGGCCTTCTCCAATCAAATTTTGAAAATACGTGTATGGCGCAGCCAGATTTAGTCATTGCTTGGAAATAACCTATCCGGCTTTGGCTATTCAGAAAAAGAGAAGCATATTGATGCTGCATGGATTGAACTTTGTGCAAAGGTAATTCTTGTATTTAAACTTCATTGTATTTAGAAAAACGCAGGCTTGTGTGATTTTTCAGGAATTCATACTATTTCTGTTGTATACTGACAAAGTGCTCAATTAGTAAATTCCTGTGAATGACATTGTTTGTAGCTTACTAATAACTAATTTTTTTGTTGTTTATGTAGTTGTATCAAATGAGCTTGATTTCCTTTTTGGATCATTTTCTTTGTTTTACTATATAAATATTTATATAAATTTATAAATATTTATAAATATTTATATAAATATATAAATTTGCTATTGATTATATAGCAGATCTTGGTAATCTGCCTCACAATGTGTCGTTGCTGCTGGCCAAAGACATGGTTGCAGAGCCATGGCCAACCCCCTAGAGAACTTCCATCTGATCTGGTAAGAGTGGCAGCTCCCAAACTGCTTCAAGGCACGAGTGCAACATAGGATAACAGAGACATTAAAGAAGCTTACGTTACCTGGGCATGTTTGACTGACACCACAACATCCCACTAGCCACTGCCTCCTTGCAGGGTACTTAGCACAGTACAGACTCACCTAAGGAAAGGAAGGTAATGTGGCATTTATTTATGTATTTGTTTATTTAGGAGTATCAATGCAGGCAAGCCACCTCAGGAGAGAAAACCTCCCCTTTAGGCTTTCCTTTGACTGCAGGAACCAGAGCCGAAGCAAACAGGATTTTTGGCCATTTATAGACTGTCAGGGGAAAAAAATGGTTTTGCAGCATAGCTCACTGATGGCTTGACAGGAAAGTACTTCAGAGCTGCTTTCCTGCTGCATTTCAACACGAATATTGACAAGGCTGTGGAAACAAAAGATCAAAAAAAAAAAATTCCCTCCCGGGGCTTTCCTTGTCTGGCCCAGCCTACATAATGGGGTCACCTCAGACATGGTTTTACACATGCTGAGGACATTATAACCCTGCCACGGCATTGCATGGTGCTCAGGCAGCTCGATAGCCCTGTAAAGCTGATTCTCCCGGGGACTCACGCAGCAGTTTCTGTCACAGGAAAGGTCTAGCTATGATGGTGCAGATGCTGTCAGTGCACCTCACAGGAACAAGTGCTGTTGCTTTGCTGACTGCCACTCTGGCCTTTGCTCATTTTCTTTACTCATCATCTGAGGGCTGCTCTTTTGTGATATGCATGTGAAAGAGGAGAGAAAAGAGGGGAGGCACGAGACAAGAAGCTGGTGCAGGTGGGGAGGCACTGAGGGAGATGCTCAAAGCTGATGATGAAACTGCAAAAAGCTGTGGCACTTGGCCCCTGAGCTTGCTCCTGCAAACGGTCTGGCAGCTTCTGCTCACAGGTAGTTTTGGTTCCTGGTGTGACCTGGGACCAGGTGCTGGATGAGCACCTTGGGAAGCCTCACCAGCACCTCCCTCCTTTGCTTTTATGTACAACACTTTGGCACCTCTAAATGGTGCAGAATGTGATTCTTCACTGAGGGATCTACCATGAGGTCAACAAACTTTCCTCCCTCACCTTTTTTAGCTTCTTGCAGAAGACTAAGGCAAGATAGAGGTTTCAGTTCTCATTGCTAAGGACATTCAGGAGAATTTTACTGAGTAGCTGGCAGGCATGTAGGCAGCCTTCCGCTTCCTCTGTTACTCCTTGTGATGAGGAAAAGGGTTCCCCCAGCTCAATTTACAAAGGAATTATTTTGAGATCGTGGAAGAAACTCACCAAATGGCCAGGGGGCATCACAAGCTCTACTGGAAAGGTACAGTTTTTCAGCTGTACTTTTTCAGTTTTCAGTTTTTCTGCCTCAGATATGCCATAAATATCCCTTAAAAGTTAAAGACAAAACACTTATGTAAGCAAGAAATTACTTTCAAAATATGTCAGTCTACCTCTTCTACTTTTCTTTCAACCCCAAAAGGATAAATCCTATATGAGAAAGGTAATCATACTGATTAATGCACTATGGGAAAAGCTTTGTGAGCAAAACAAGAACATCAATACAGAACAAAACATAAGCTTCTTGGTAAGTAAATACTTTATGTTCATTAAAATTCTGTACTTTCTACAGGTACTCAGGTAATTTCATAAACAGAAGGAATTAAGCAGCAAATCTCTGCCTTTATAGAAACATCCTTACTTTGTAGTCCACATATACAACTCCACGTCTGTCTGTATTATTTCTTTTTAGATCCAAGATGGCTGACAAATCAGTCTATTCCCATGTACATGAATATCTTTTTTCCCCTGAATGTTTCTATGCCTTTCTAATCAACAGCCTAACTCTTCTTTCTGATTGCTTAAAGAGGGGAAAGACAACCCACATCTTCCTTCTACTGCTTTACTCCCTTTCACAAAATTAAAGCAATTAAATGCTATCACATAAAAGCAGATCAATTGTATTTTTAACCTCTACAAGAAAAGCTTAGTAATATAGCCACACAGAAATATATAATGCTTATGGATTCACTAATTTGACTAATTAAGCAGCTCACCCTAAAATGCATTTATTTATTATTATTGTGTTTTCACCAATGTTGGTAAAAAATGAGACACATGAAACCACTGGAAAATTTGTCCTTCAAAATCTATTTCTGGGACTGAGATGGCCTTGTTTGTGAACTGCTACATCATTTTTTTCAGAGCCATAGCCATTAAAAAAAAATTAAATGCATTACTTCTTAAGAAATCATCAAGTCCATCAGTATGAGAAAAATAAGTTTTCCTGCTAGTTAGCTCCTGTTGTTGCTGAGCACCTTCAGGTGCAAGTGAAATTGCAGTATCTGTCCTTTTATTTACTGTAATCTGGTGCTTTGTAGTGACCTACTGTCACTTGAGACAGGGGTCCGTACTGCGGTGGCTGCAGGGGATGACTTCCTTGGGCAGGCAGTGGTGAAAGGAAAGGCAGGTGCTGGAGACTGCTGCCTGCTCATCGCTGCTGGCTGCGTAGCAGGTCAGGAGCAGTTCAGGTGGGCGCTGGTGCATTACATTTCCATGCTGCTGTCAAGGGCAGTGAGGATTTTGCAGCTTGTTGAGTGACTGCTGCAGACAAACTAAGTGGCTGTAGCTTAAATAATTTGTTCTAAAAAAAAAGCAGCTCTGTATTTAACTGCTTTCTCTCTGGTTGCATGCTATATTCTGGAATATTTTCTTCTTATTTAACTCTTTGCAAACTACAGAAGAAAACAGTGTACCAACAGATGTACAGTTAAGATGGGATTGTCTCTAGCCTCTCTCTGGGACTATAAGTATAGAAGGAAAATTCAGACTGACGCTCACATTCCAGTGACCAACAGGCTGATGTGATCCTCTCCTGTGCCCTATGGAGTCCTGGGTCCTGGCCTGGAGAAGAGAAGATTGAAAAGGGGTCTTACCAATATGTACAAATACCTGAAGGGAGAACGTAAAAAGGATAGAGCAAAACTCTTCTCAGTGGTGAAAGGACAAGGGGTAAAGCATATAAATTAAATCACAGGAAGTTCCATCTCCATATGAGGAAGAACTTCCTTCCTGTGAGGGTGACAGAGCCCTGGAACAGGCTGCCCAGAGAGGTTGTGGAGTCTCCTTCTCTGGAGATCTTCCAAACCCGCCTGGATGCCACCCTGTGCCACGTGCTCTGGGTGTCCCTGCTGGAGCAGGGGAGTTGGACTAGATGATCTCTAGAGGTCCCTTCCAACCTCAACCATCCTGTGATTCTGTGATTCTCACCGTTGCCCCCAAGATGGCCTCTGGATAGGGTCATTACATTAATGCGTGTCCACGGGAGGGTGTCTTCTGACAGGCTAGGCTGAGAGTGACTAAAAATATATTCTGTCTGAGCCCGTGGCTCCTGTGTTAACTGCACCCATCTTGGGACAAGCTCAGGATTTCACCTTCTCTAGGCTACGTTCTGTCCTGGGAGGGGAGACTGATGCATCTAACCATCCCCATGCAAGAAGGGCTGCTTCAAGCTCCTGTCATTCCCACCTGAAAACACCAGGCATCTAGCCCTAATGGAGAAGCAGACGCTTCCTGCCAGCTGAGCTGAACTTGGAGTGAAGGCAGCGGTAAGATATGGTGGGCTGTTTGCAGCACCCTAACCAGCACGTGGTGCAGGCACTCCTGACACTGTATGTTGAAACGCTTCATTTACTAGTCCCACATGGACCCTGGAATGCTGGGATCAGCCAGGGTGGTGCCTGGCTAACCTTGGGCACTCAGAGGTCTCACTGTTGATATGTGGTAAGGTCCTTCAGCTGCTAAAAAAGTTGGAGAATGAAAGAGGTTTAGGGTGTTTCAGTAGTGACATTGCACCTCCTTGGTTAAAACATTGCACCTCTTTGAAAGAATTCTCTAAAATCTCTGTCTGCAACTGTCCAGTGAGTGGATCACAGCTCTGACATAAGAAATGCCAAGGCTGCACCTGTTATCTGTGCATGACTGAAAATATGCAGCCACTAAACAGCCTCTTGTTTATAAATGACAATGTGTTTTCCCTATGGTGTTGGCACTGTTGATTCACTAGCTGCACCCTGTCTCTTTCCACGTACCACACTCTCTTCCTGGCCTGGAAATGTGTCCTGGAGACAAACATAATTCTTAAGGGTTTTCAGAGGTGGGATTTAAAAGAGATGATAGAAGGAAGGCAGCTTTTGTTTGACTTCTGGCTCACTTGATGAAACAATCCACTGCTGATGAAATCTGCTGCTGACTGCAGAAGAAGCAGCTCTATTTGAAATGGATTCCTGATTCATCCAGGGCTGAATAAGTTCCCCTACAAACTACTTCTTGAGGACACTTCTACTCTGGAATCAATTTCTGCAAAGTAAAACTATGAGGTACAAAGAAATTCTGGATAAAAAATAGTCTTGAATGTAAGATTGGTGGTTTTATTTATTTATTTTGTACTAAACTTCAATAAATAGTTGCAAAACAAATAAACTGTGTGAACCTTCTTTCTGACTGATTTACCAGTGAGAGTATTTATAACTGTAGAAGTGCACGCAAATCTGAGAGGAATTGCAACGGCTGTCTAGCCCCTGGCTAAGAGCTGGTTTATAGGTACTTCTTGGATTTAATGACTGCTTCTATTGCAACATTTAAACCATTTATGAGATAAATGGCTGAGATAAATCCCAGATATCACAGTGTTTTAAAGCCATGGGGATCCTTATGTGCCTAGACAGCAATTTCTTACAGAAAAGCTGTGGAGGTTGTTTGCTCTTGGAAACACATTTTGAGTATCGGATGGTCTGTCCTTGATCACATGCTCCCAACAAGAGGGAAATGGAATCTTGGAGTCCTGAATAAAACCCCACCCTAACTCCTCAATTGTTAAGGAATTGCTTGGTGGGGTACCATGGAGCAAGTTTGTCAAATGGTCAAACTATTTTCCTTTTTTCACATAGTTTGTCCTGTGAGGGTGATATTAGGGGAACACGACGAAATTTTTCTCTGGGGCTTGCTGAGTGCCAGTCAAGTGGTGAAGACAAGGAAACCTGGACTACAGGCTCTCAGAAGTCATCTTTTCAGCTCTGTACCCACTATCCAGGGAGAAGCAGAACTAGGTGTTCTTCCTTTCCTCAAGGAAAGCTGTGTATCAAATAGACAGCAGTGTTTCTTCTGGTGTTTTTTCCAGTCTTCCACTTCTGGCTATCAAGCTGGGCATCACAGGTCAGGTAGAATGGCTTCTAGGAACTGTTAAAGGGCTAACTCTATATAAGAAAAATGAAATGACCACCAAAGATGTGTCTGCGAGTCAGCCCGATGAAGGTTTAGTTAGCTAGGCAAGAGGAAGAGCAGCACGGCCATGGGAAAGATACTCTAAAAGCCCAGAAGTGCTTTTTTCCTAAGTGTATGGCAGCAGAGAATGGTTATGTTGCTGAGTGATGGCAATTTCTGTACAATGGACAGGGTGTTCCTAGCAATAATGTGCCCTTAATGGGGAGATGTCTGCGATCAAACCTGAAAAAATGGATAGGTGGTTCTGAAGAAGAAAGAAGGGCATTAATGATGATATAACAAAACCATAAGGGACTATTGAGCAGTGCAAAAGTTACAATCTTTGGTCTGCCACTGAAAACTATTCTCTAAGTTTTTTTTTTTTTTTTTTTCTCCAGACAACGCATAGCAACCTGAGTGCTGATGACAAAATGGTGCTTTCAGAAATAGTTGTCTTACTTCTACCAGATGTATGCCCGTAAGTGGCATGGGCACTTCTGAAAATAGTGTCTACTTAAATGCAGTTGGACAAGCACACTGTGCTGAGGATCACCTAACAATCTGCAGTGTCTGAAAGGTGATTCATCCAGATGCCTGTGCAGCTCCATTCCTGGAAAGAGCATCCTCCTGCAGCACTTCTCCCTGAGGTCCTTCCCATGGCATGCACAGCCAATTGGGATGGATTTGGATTGCTGAGGGAAGAGGAAGAGAGACTTTCCAAAACTCTTCCAAAATATTCTGCCTGCAGCCCCATCTAACAGGGACAAAATACAGTGAATTTCTCTAGTAGCTGTAACTATAATAGTGTCACGTCTCAGTGTCACCTAACACCTGTGTCACCTATTAGTTAAAAATGGACATAGTTTGTGTTCTCTGGATCTGCTTTTTCATTGGATAAGGATCAAGAGGCTGCAGTGAGAAAAGGCTAATATTCAAAGATAGAATTCCTGAATAAAGAGCGCGTAGTTCAACTGTTTCTCACTTGAGGAAGGATTGCTAATATTGGATTCAGGTCCTTTTAAAGGAAGGAGAGTAATGGAGTGACCAGGCTCTTTGTGGAGCTCCTGTGGACTGGACTGGACAGGGTGTAATTCTCTTTCTTACAAACTCTTTTCTTACCTGTCTTATCCTTGGGTACCTTTATGTAGGAGGCAAACAGGAAGACTTAATACAATCAGCTTCTAGCTGTAACATATGATCCTGATTTGATGGGCTTATGAGTACTGAAAATTACCCATGTAAAATTCAGATTGGAAGTAAAGTTAATGAGTGTGCAATGACTACTACTGAAATGGCTTCAGATAGCAAAAATATGTGTAGCTCATTTCAGCCTAGGTTTTAAACATTTTTCAGATGTTAAGTTCTTCCACCAGCCGTGTAGCAAAGAGAAGATAAGAAAAGATAAATGGAAATGTAAGAAAAATATGGGAGAGTCTGCATGACTGTTAGAAAAGACTTTGGTGAGCTGAGATCTCTAATGTTTCATGAACTTCAGTGACATGATGCCAACTCCCAGTTACTTTTAACTTGGTTCCTAAAATGCTGGGCCAGATTATGCAGAGAGCTGCTTCAATGATACTGTATAGTGAATGAGAAATACAGAGGCAGGTGCAGGAAACAGATACAAATAAAGTGCCACAAAATAAGTGCCATTAAGTACTGCCTGTCTCTTGCAAAATGTATAAACTCAGGGCCCACATGCAGCTAATTACTTAGCAAATGTTTAAGTGATATGTGAATTGTAGGTCTGAGTAGCCCTAATTGCTCTTCATTTCCTTCCCTCCCTGGGTATATAATTACCTTTTAAGGGTCCTTTACCTATGAAAGCATCTTCTCAGCTGTAAAAACCCCATGTATTAGGGAGAGAAGGGAAATTCACTTTTTATAAAGTATTTATCATAAACACTGTGACCAGAGCTTCAGTGCTGAAAATCTTGGAGAAAAAATGGGATCTAATATTGTGGGCTGGCATGTGTCAACAGAGCAGCTCTACCTTCCCGCCCAAAGGCAGGGCAATCTGTGTGCCAGAAGCATGATTTTGCTTAGATTCTTCTTAACCTCTAGTAACAGAGATGCCACAATCTGCTGGGTACCCTATTCCCAGTCAGTACTGGTTTCACTTAGGAGTGCTTTTTATCCATTGAAACTTCCCTTGCTCCAGTGGATGATCATTACATTGAGTTCTCCATGGGGAACATATTCCCTTATGCACCTGGGGGCCAATTTCTCTTCCTGCAAAGGGAGAGTAAGTTTCCTCTGGCAGCAAAGCTGGCTGAAAAGTTGCTGTCCTGCATCCTTGCTTCCCTTGCTTGTCCCAGGAACTGTCTGAGGATATGCTGAAAATTAGTGAGTGTTTCTTCTTTGGCCTCTTTACTGAGGATTATCTAAAGATGACCTTGGCCTTGGACCACAGCCCAGGCTTCGAGCTTTCAAGAGAAAGAAGCTTTGAACACATTAAACTGTGGTGGAGAAGCTATTTGCAGGGGAAAACATCCCACTACCCACACTCATGCTTTAATAACCCATCTGCAGGCACCTGTAATCACAGGCACACTCAGAGTGCAGAGCCCAAAGCAAGGCAGTATTGAACAATCCTAGTTAGTCCTCACTACAGTGATTATTTTTGGTACATGTGATTAAACATATTTCTTCATACTTTCTAGCATGTTCCTAGGCATCTTTTAGTGTTTCTTGAAAGTGATATTGTTACGTCACACCTCCAAGAAGTGGGGGGTGGTATCAATATGCAATGTTCCACCTCTGAGAGGGGAGAGTGGGTTTGCAAATCCCCTTGGTGTGGATTCAGGTGAAAGGTCCACCTGTAAACATCAACTTTAATGGCACAGATACTCTGCAAATATTGTTCCTCCAAAAATTGCAGCTCCCTAAGATATGCTGTAAGGAAAGAAAATTCCTTAAGGGAGCCTATTAGAATTTTAACTAAATCTCTTAAATATCAATGGCTGTGAGAATGTTCTACTGGAAACTCTGAATCAAAGGTATATAGTTTTGTTTGTTTGTTTGTTTTGTTTTGTTTTTTTCCAAAGTGTATTTTAACTATTGGGGCAGAGTTTAACTTGGCTTGTTAGACTGTTTACTTATCAGGATACATGAACAATCAAAATCATTCCATGAAGTGAGTAGATGCAGTTTTGCAGGAAACACTGCTGGGGCCATTACCTGGCCTGGCCGCACTGGCGGGAGTCTCTGATGTCCCTGTGTGGGACAGAAATGCTGTGTGGGAAAGAAACGCTGCAGCTGAAATCCTGGTAGCCCATGGCTTGCTGTTCTCTTGCATCTCAAAGTGGAGATGAGGTGGGACGCCCATGTGCTTGGGAAAAAGGACTGGAGCTACTCTAGTAACATCATCCTTGCTTTTGAGAGGTGGTGTGAAAGAAAGGGAATCAAGAACCCATGGTAGATCTGTTGAAACACCGTCTTTCCTCAGAAAGAGTCTTAAGAGATTCAAGAGCTTCATGTGCTGTTGAAGCTGACTTGATATTCCTCCTTGTCGTCCTCCCTGCAGCTATATTTGACAGCATCAGAACAATTAATAAATGTCATTTTTTAGTGAAGTGGAAAGATTCTGTCTTATATCTTCTAAGGGAATTGCTGCTTGTCAAGACTAAAATATTGCTAGCAATTTTGAACTCTCTGTTAGGCAAAACAGTAGGCACGAAGGATTCTGCCTTGAGGCATCAAATAGTCTGCCTTAAAGCAGAGTTGCAAAATGTTTATATCCTCTGTTGCCAATTGTGTGTTGTTGCCGATACTCGGATCACTTCAAACTGAATTAAGATGTACTTCACTTGTACTTATATCATTAGTGAAGGGTCTGTGTGTGCTAGCCAGAATTTGAATAGGTTCAAGGTTTTAATTCAGCCTTGTCTTTTAGTAACATCTCTATCTATTTTTATAAAACCTATCTGCTCTTGAGTACTGGAAGTCTGGTTTTTCGTTCTTCATTGCCTTGCATTATATACCCTTAAATCTGAGGGTAAATAAAGGATTTTTTTTTTTTTTTTTTAGTGGAGAAGATGCTTTACATGTAAGCCTACATCTTACTTTGAATGTTCTGTATGCTCAGTGGGCTTTTCCACTACTAATTTTTGCAAAGGAATAAATTCTTAAATATCTTCAAAATAACAAAATTATCCTCCTTAACTTATTTAAAGAAGACTGAAAAAGTTATTTAACAACATTTAACCATTTTCCTTCCAAAACTGAAGTTGAAGATTTGTCACAAGATGCTATGAAGCTCTTTACAATGTGCTAATGTTTTACAATGGCCATTAAAATATAATTCTTTGCTACAGCATAAATATGGGTACATATGTGTATACAAGTGCTTGCATCTCTATTAGTTTTTTACCTGTAAAACAGGTTTGATGTTGCACATATTCAAATGGGGAATGTCATACTTGAGCTTGTTGACAAAGAAGGCTCATTTGGACTTCAGTCTATCAAAACTGCTAAAGATGGGGTGAGCTGCAAAATTTAGATTTAAGGTGAGGATGCATACTTGGATCATGGGCATCTGGTACAATGGTTTTGTTTCAGTAGTACTAATAAGAACACACTGATTCTGCAGCATGCTCAGTTCATGTTAGAAATGTAGCCAAATATTTAAGCAGTTCTACACTTCCTTATACTCTGCTGCTATAAGGATCTATTATTAATTTCTGTAAGACTAGAAATGGAAACAAAGGACATTCTTTCACAGCCAACTGATAGCAGTGTTACCTCTCTGCCTTCATTGAATGATTTCTGATATGTACTGTTCCGAGTCCAGAACTGAGTTGACCACATTCAGTATTTGATCACAGAGCTGAAAGTAGACAAAACTATCTAACAGAAAACTTTGTGTCCTTTGTTAGTTGGAATTGATCTGAATGAGCCTTGAATCTTAAATAATCATAATTGTGTACCTCTTCAGCAAGAGACCTCATATTTTCAAGGTTAATAACATCAATAATAGGGGCTTGTAAAGGATTGTGACGCACGAAGTTGTGAAATGTCAGGAGTGCATGTGGAACAAAGCCAAGGAATAGTTCCTTTCCTCTTCCTAGGAAGAATGTGCTGATGGAAAATGGTGACTTCAATTTAATGTTTTTTGGTCAAGTGGATCCAATAAAAAACATGACATTTTCTCCAGGGAGACTCTTAAATATTTCACTTCTAGTAGATTTTTATGGCCATGTCAAGTCAATAGAAGACATAAAATAATAAATCACTTTTGCTAATTCTTTCAAAGCCATAAACCAATGAAGTCAAAGTGGAAGGCCTGTGGAACAAATCAGTATTTACAGCAGCGCTCACTAATAACAGGCCCAAAATATGCTACCTTGATATGACACTAAAAGCTGTGAATTAGGAAAAATTATTGAGGTTCCCAACATGAACAACATCTTCAGTGTACTATTCTGCAAAATATCCACAGGTTGATAAAAAGGACAGCCAGTAGAGTAACCACTGGTGTTTCGGTTGTTCACTCCCATATCCTTCCTCACATACTCCTGCCCTATGTCTGCCTAGGCAGGGTGAGAAAGTTGACATGAAATTACATGTTCCAGTCAGCTCGATAGGGAAGCTGGTTATGGAGACTCTCCATAATTACTTTTTTTTCCTGAATAAAGCTTAAATTTCATTTTGAATAATCATACATAAGCTAATTGGAAAGCTTTACTGTATACCACAAAATAAAATATAACAGATAAAATATCACAGATTTCCTACTCCCATGTGCGAGTAACCTTGATCATGTAGTTTGACATGGTTAGTTGTTGAAGCATGGTCAGTTGTTGAAGCAATTGCCTTACTAGAAAAGAATGGCAAAATGTGGGTTCAGACTAACACAGATAGTGCCACAACGTTTTAACTGTTTTCCCTTATTTCTCTGACTTCTGCATTTGCTAAAATACCTTCCCCTAAGAACTCCTGGTTGGTTTGACACTTGTTCTTTCACTTACTCTTCCTCTTTCTCTCTACTTCTTCTCTATTTTGCCATGATTGGGAGTGTTGTTGACTTGTTGACTTGTGAGGGCCGTCAGAAGTGTTGGGTGCTCAGAAACTGGCAAATTTAACCCATCAACAAAAGATTGAATTAGGTTGCAAAACAATGTTCAAGATTTGGTTAGAACAGTTGAACCTGCACCATGCGGCTGCGGCATCTGATCTTGTCTGTCACATTTCTTTTGCATTCATCTGGTGACTTCAATCAGTGCTCAAGGGGCAGATAGAGTTGACTTTTGGTGATTGCTCGGCATACGTGCTGGGTATGTACAAGACTAAAGTTTAGATCTTAACTGAAGCACTTGGTATTTTACTCTGTAAAGTACTCTGACTTTCTAAGAAATAACCATAATGAAAACTTTCAGACTAGAAAGCAGAAAGTAATATGTGTACAGGACAGTATATGAAAGACATAATTTACAGGCTATCTAGGATGGTAGCTCTGTGTGTGTCAGGGGAGATACTGTGAAAGCTTGCTTTTGTGAGTGAAGGAGAAAGAAATCTCTTTCCTCCTTTAAAGACTATTGGAAGTTGACGAGTGTGTGAAAGCTGTTTTACAAGCAGCTGTCTTAATTACATGAACTTTAATTGTAGGAAAAAAAAAGCAAATCTCATATATGTTTTGTGGAAAGGCCTTTCAGACTGAAGCTTTAACTCTTTAGCAGCTGCTCTTGAGCTGAACCTTGTCTTGCAACCTTCAGAGCAGTAGTGTGAATGGAACCAAGGCTCAAACTTCTGTACATCTCCTGTGGCAAACTGGCACTCCTGTGAATTTATTCATTTGTCTTGCAGAATCCCAGAAAGGTTGTTAAGATGTGCTGTTTATGAGGAAAACCATGCTTCTGTGAACTCAAACTGACTAGTACATAGATGCACCTTCTGAAAATCGGCAACATGGGAGCATATATATCTTGTTAAGCTTAGACGTCTGATGGAACGACGACAGACCTGATTTAAATGCCTGCAAGCAACTCTTATTCTCTGAAGTGGGAATAAGATAATAGCTTTGCATGACTCGCCAGTGAAAAGTTATCATCAAATTGTCCTGTGGCAACCATAAAACATTTTGATAATATTTAAATTTTGAACTAATAGCAGGTTTTTCTTCTCAGTTCAGATACCTGGAACTTATTTTGAGTGAGTTCTGGGAAGACTACTTCAACCTGCTGATTCCTTTAAACTTCCACTATTTAACCCCTCTCTGGGCTAGAACTATAATGCTCTCCTATACTCTGCTGAGCTGTTACCTGTGGTCTCCTTGTCTTGAGGAAAATAGCTTCTGAAAAGTTGCCTACAGTGAAATGTTACTTGTAGGGTGGTGTTTTTAATTCACAAAAATCTAGGATTGATATTTCTTTAGGCTGAAAGGTTCCATGATTGAAATTAAGGAAAAAATCTGTTCTTTTGCTGGAATTTTTTTAAGACACACATATTCAAAATATCCCACAGTGCAATTAAACAAGCATTCCTATACTATTTTTAAAAAAAGCAAAGAGCTAACAGATAGCTGCATATTGACAGCTGAGATGTAGTTTCTGGAAAGGAGAGTGAATAATACAGGATGAAACTGCAGCTGAGTGCTGTTTGTGGGCACTAGGGGCACTTTTTTTCAGCTTCTTGACATCTTTGAATCTCTTCAGAGCAACCTGATAGACTGGGGACTTCATATCATAATTTTATTGAGAAAGCTGGTGAAACGTGGAGTAGGAAGTTTCCTGTTTTCCATCCTGCCTGTAATTTCGGGTAATAATCTAAATAAAATAAATGAAACTCCTGAAGAGTTGGGGAAGATGATGTCCTCTGCTGAAGAAGAGAATAAAACTAAATAGGATGGGTTTTGAATTGCACAGCTGGGAATGAGTTTGCATTGAGAGAGACTTGAACAGCACTTGTACTTAGCAGAAGATGGCATATGCAGAGTTCCTATAAACTGTGGGCAAATTCCTCAGATTGCTCTCTCCTTCTGGATATCTCCCCTTGCAAATTACTTTGTCATTTTTGGAGGAAAACACACTGGCAGAGTTTTTCACTTATGCTATACTAGATCATTAAAACTAAAAAAAATGTTTCTTTAAACTCTGTCCTGCTTCATTTACACAAGTACAATCTCAGAATTCCCAAGTGCTCCATGTGAAGTACTGATAGACTAGCAAGGTAAATAAAAATAGTATGTCAGAGCCTGAGTTTCTTATTTGCTGGAGTAAAATGTGAAAGGAACATTAGAAGCTGGGACGCTGTGCCCTTCTCGTGGATACTCTGTTTTTCCATCGGTTGTTCTTTGTGGGGTGGCTGCTTAGTGCAGGGATGTGGTAAAATGTTAACTGTATTTACTGAAATTACGGTGCTGGCCTCCAGTGCTTTCTGTAAACTCTCTTACAAGGAGACTTCCAATTATCGCTACTTGCCAAGTAGTAATGAAATTAGTTCATAATGTGACACTTTAAAGCACTTGGCTCTACAAAGCCATTTGACTAATCACACTAACACAATAAGAAATGAAAGGTTTTCTGTATTTAAATATGAATTTGTTTTTCTGTGTAGAGCTCAGCTGCTACCCCTTCAGGTAATTGCCCAATAATTAGAGATGGGCTGAAATGGAGAATTCGGTGGTAGGATATTCCTGGAGTGCATTAGAGCTCTCCTTATTGTTTCTAGTTCCCTTAAAGGCCATGAGTTTCAATAGGTTTTAAAGGTCAGCGTAATATAAAGCCTCACTGTTAACCCGAACACAAAGACTTGACTTGGCCTGAAGTCCTAGGCTTGAAAGAGCTCACTGAGTGATGGATGAGGAGAAAGTTGACTAAGCTAATTTTGCAAGAAAATTTTCAGTAAGACTGGAACATGAGAACAGAGCAGCCCTTTCTTCAACTACAAAATCTGGATCCTCCCAAACCAGGTAATCACTTCCTTCCAGAATTGCCTATGTTCTGTGGGCTTCCAACTCCTCTTCAATTAAACTCTTAGGAGAATGAATTCAGAATTCAGTTCAACACAAATTGCTGAAGGAAGTCTTTAAGCATGTGACATGTTCTCTCTGTCACTATTGCAAGGAATAACTGAAAGTGAAATAATTACCAAAGGAAGACCTTGTCCACCCTACCTTAATATTCTATGTGGGAAATTTCTGGGAGATGAAGGAAAAAAGAGAACTGAAAGATCATCCTTGTCACATTTAGAAGAATGAACTTCTAGTTGAATGAATGTCCACTCAATTTCTAGCTAAGGAACATACTAGACATCACCTTTTTGCTTTGTGGAAAGTGTTTGCATAATATCTTTCGTGTTTTGTCCTTTAAACAATGGATTTGACATGCTGCATGGCAGGAGCGAGGCAGGATTTAAGACAAGATCATTGTCTCAGCATCCTCTAATAGCTACTAATTGACAATGTCTCTTGCTCAAATGCTCAATGAGTATCTCTCCTGTGATAAATATGGTCTCCAAGGATGACTTATCATTATATTTGGCAACATCTAATTTTCATTTGTTAGACTGAATGTGAGTTTTGAGATGAGTGCTTGGCTCCTTGACAGTACCTATACATAGGCCAATGTTCAAGAGGATATATGAAACCTAGTCAACAGCTATGTCAGCAGGGATGTTCTTTAGGAAATACCTTGGGATCACTCTTTCTGTTGAACTATATTTTCTCCTTGACTTTTGTTTGTTTGTTTGTTAGACTAGAATTAATTGGAGTTCTAATGGTAAAAATTTTCAGGAATAATACACCTTCCCAATGCATTATTTCTTTGATTGCTCAAGTTCAGGATGAACCATGGTTTTGCAAGTCACTTTGGCCCTTAATTGTAATTCCTGAATACCTTTAAAATGAGCTAAGCATTGTCTGAAACCATGGATAGGGTTCAGGAGTCCCAGATCAGTACCTCTGACATATCTCATATGAGATTAAGTCTTGTTTAAGCCCTGTAATGCAAGCATCTACATATAAATTGTCTAAGTTCTCATTTCTGTTAATGAAGATCTAGTAAATGCAATCAATGAACGATTCAGTTGACTGGTTACTAGGTACTTGCTTTATGTTGAGCTAAATTGTTCTTCAGGCTGCAGTGACTATAACAGGAGTTTAGAAACGTAGCACACCTGAAAGCATCTAAATTTAGGTATCTTAATCTCAATCTGATCCTGTATCCAATGTTCCCCAGTCAATGGAGAATAATAGGTAATTTTAGAGAGTGCTTCATTTGGCCCATTTTTAAAGACTGCAGTGAGGAATGCATTAATTTCTTCCTATCTAATAGGAGACTACTGCTATACATTTGAGTTAGTTGTAAAAATAAGCAACCCCCACACTCTCCAGCTGATTCATTCCCCGTATCATTGTGAACAGAAACTAAATTGAACTGTAGCTCTTCATGTATCTGTAAATATATTTCCAACCAATCACAGAGAAGCATACTCATAAACACACACACACACATGCATATAACTTGAGGCTCATCCAAGGGCAGAAAAAGTTTCTAGATATTTTTCTACATCCATATTGAAAACAGGTTTTTTTTTAATATAAAACACATAATCAGTGTTGTGTTCATTGCCATAACATATTGTTGAGCTAAAAATGTAGTAAACGCAAATGATTTGGTTTCTATGTGTCATATATACATAGGATTAAGAATTAAAGTCTTACTTCCATATTATGCAGTAGACCTGCCATACTTAATTGAAACCTCTCCTTAATTCCCAGTAGGAAGGCAAATGGTCACATAAATTACGTATATGAGGTTTTTTCCATGGTACTCTGAGTGTCAGCTGTTAGAGATACTAGGACTCCTGGATCTGGCCCACTGAGGCAATTCACCTTTAATTAAGAAATTCCTTTCTTTATATACAGCCATGGAACATGCTGACTTCTCCATTTTAGTACAGCATTCCTTTTGATACAAGTAGTCTTTGAGATATTGTAAAAGGATAGAATAGAATATTTTCACCTCTGGAAAGTAAAGCAAAAGGTGGGACTTTCATAAGGTAGTCACTATGCAAGAAACATTTTTATGTTCAATGTAAAACCTGCATCTATATCAAATGGTGCAAGCAAAATTGAACAAAGTGGAGAACTAAAAACTCATCACAGATTTTTGCCTGTAATGTTTATTCACAGAATTTCAGTCATTATTGAAATGAAACTAAAGAATCCTTTTAAGTTCCAATTACTATATGTTCACTTGACACAAATTCTTCTCTTTATTATTTAGTAGAAGCACCATTAATTTTATTGCTGGGCATTTGCTTGTCCTTAAAATTTAACTCTTTCTTTAGGAATGCACATCAGAAAGAATCAACCACCTCTGAAAAATAAATTAACTTTATGTGAGCATAGATGACAGTAATATTTCTGGGGAGCTAAAGTCCATTCCTATGGGATTTCTTTCCTGATGAGGGTGCAAAGGTCTGCCTGCGGTCAGTAAAATGGGTAACTGAGCTAGAGATGCTCAATTATTTCTTTAGAGAAATTTCCCTGATATGACTTACCACCTAAAACTGATCAGCTGCTGAAACAATGCTTTATATCTCTGCTGAAGAACGCCTAAAGAAACAGCCAGGCTCTGTTCAAAAAGGATAATAAATATTGCCCACTTTCCAAATGCATTGTGCTTTCCATGTTGTTGTTGCTGTTGTTTTTTCCTGTAGATCATCTTCCTGGTGACCTTATGACTAGTAAAATTAAGAATTAATGTTAAGGGTGCAATTTAAGGGTGCATTAAAGTTAAGGATGCAATTAAGTGTGCATTAAGAGGAGCGTCTCCAGCAGGTCGAGGGAGGTGATCCTGCCCCTCTACTCAGCCCTGGTGAGGCCACATC
>JAWLRI010000078.1:624021-642583 GCA_034781795.1 Crypturellus tataupa
AGTGAGGGTGACAGAGCCCTGGCACAGGCTGCCCAGAGAGGCTGTGGAGTCTCCTTCCCTGGAGATCTTCAAGACCCACTTGGATTCCACCCTGTGCCATGTGCCCTAGGTGCCCCTGCGTGTGCAGGGGGGTTCGACTAGATGATCTCTGGAGGTCCCTTCCAATCTTTAGGATTCTATGATTCTATGAACATAATGTGGAACATCTAAATCTTCCAGGCCCCTCACCAAGTGTTTCATGAGGTAGCACATGTTTTGTCTCCATCTTCTACAATTCTTCCCAACAGTAAATTCTAATATTTAAGAATGATATATTATCTCATACCTTACTTCTCCACTTTACTTAGGAAATAGCTTAGCATTTACTTGCATCTTTTTCTTTTCCTGATAAAAAGGTTTTGAAAAGAGAGCAGTCTTTGATGCTTTTTTTTTCCTTTATGGATTCAGTTAGTCAAGACTTACATCTGTATATGTTATGCATACACAACACACATATTAGTAGGAAAGCATGTTTCCAATAAAACATATTAAAATGCCTATTTTAGCTCAGATTTTATTTGTATCACAATGATAGTGTTAAGATATGCCTCAAAGGTAAAACATGAATTCCAGCAGAATAATTAGTTTTACTGAAACAGAAGGCAAACCACTCAGTAAGAGGGTATTAAGGGGCTATAAACTGCAGACTGCCCAAACAAATGAGAACAAAATAACTCCCACCAAATCTGGTGAGGCAGTATACACCAATTGTAATTGTGATGACTCTTCATATTTGTCTACTCTTACTTTGCAGGTCTTCAACTTTGAAGAACCTTTTGGATTCCAAAATCTGCATTTAGAGCAGATGATGCCATTGAAGGATCGTGTTAAAGAACTGGGTTTGCAATAGTCTGTTCAGATGGAAACCTTCCCTGTGTTTAAGCTTCTTCCCTGGGCAGTGTCACTAGCACTAAGCTTCACTGCAGCAGTTCTTCTTCAAAAATGGAAAATCCCACTGTGAAAATGTTCATACATGCATGAAGTTGGCAGAGTACCAGGTACCCCCTGCCAGTGTGCTGTCTGTGCAAGTGCATCTTAGATCCATATGTTTGTTCCTGAGGATGTGTGTGATACACAGTGGGAACAATGTTTAAAAAGCAGAACTCTTCCCTGATTCTCTTTCCAGGAGATGTCTGACACTATGCATGTCTTCCATCCTGAGAAAACTGAATACTTAAATATGATGGCTCAAATTCAGAGCTGGTAAATATGGATAGAGTAAGTCCCTGCTCAAGTTTGAATGTCATAATGCTGCATTATACTGCTGTAAACATAGGTTTGCTCCACCAATCCTTACTGGTTTTTAATTTGAGAGTAGGACTGGAAAACACGAATAAAGAACTCTGCTCTATGCTTTGGCAGCATTGGATATACACTTCTGTCAGTGATTACCCAGATAATTGTTCAAGTTTGGCAAAATATTTTAGAATAACTCTGCTTTAATTGTTAATAATGGTATTTTGTCTCAGTAAATGCTCAGAGGATTCATGCCAAGATTTTAGACATTAGCTTAAAGCTAGAAAACAAGCCATGATTAAATAAATCCTTTCATCCACTTCCTAGAAAGACTGCATGGATTTTTACATGTGGAAAGACGAATATTTTATTTCCCTGATTATAATTTTACCCTTACTCTGTCCTCCAGTTTTATAGGCTGGATTTAGCAGGTCAGTTTTTGCTCACGGATAAAATGAACTTCTTATAAAAAGGCTAACCTGTTATCTAATGCAAGGTCCAGCTCTATCAGAATGTGTTGTGGTCTCTGGTTTCCTGCATGTGCTATCTTCACATTCACACACAAAGAAGGCAGGCTGATGGCTGTATTTCTTTATACCTGCCTGGAATCACAATGCTCTAGCTATAGAGCAGCTGCAAATAATTATATGAAACTGCCTAGAGCTCTGCAGCTAAGCCTTACAGGGAGAATTACTGTAGCAGCTTAATTTCAGGAGTACATGGCCAGTTCCTTTGCAGAATGACCTTTTTCTTGTGCTGCAAGGAGCGCTGTTTTCAATAATTATTCAGTCCTCTCAATTCTGAGTTGTGTTACTATGTGCACACAAGCCGCTGTGCGTTGAAGTCTGAACTCAGGTCTATTTTGTGTACAGATATCTTGGTGTTGTCCAGTGTGGAGAAAATGTCCTGTACCCCATAGTCAGGGGTAATGGGGTTCGACATGGAAAACAACAGCCTGTGAAGCTCAGGGAGAAGAGGAGCCCTGCCCAGCCAACTGTAACAGTGCTCACCTGCATCTCTCTTCATGCATGCTGCATCTGTATGAAGCAGGGCTATGTCTACGGCAAATGTGTGCTGGAGCTGGCCTCTATCTTCAGGGGCATTTTTCTCTTTCCCTCTCAGACTGTGGTCACAGACACTGGGCTGCACTTTGCCATCACTGGTGAGGCTGCCTATAGCCCAGCGGGAATCTGTTGCAGGTAGCACAGGTGCTGTTAATGTGCCATGAGGCTGGGGAGAGCCTGTACATTATAGTGAGCAACACATCACTGAAACTCATCCAAAGTCCATTAAAGGCAATGGGAAGAATGGAAAGAACATTTTTTTTTTTTACTGTGTTTTAGAAACCGTCATACTTTATTCTTATCAGTAATCTTACTTCATGGTTGTTGACAGATGGCTATAGTGTCACAAATCACTCAGAAGAAGCAGCAAATACTTAATTTATGGGACCTAACAGCTCACATTCAAGTGTCTCATCTGGACAAAGCACATGATCTGAAAAGTCTATTTCTGGACAAAGTCTTCTGCAGGCTACTGCTCTGTGTTTTAGTCACTAGTTTACAGTCTTTCCTTCTGAAGTAAAAATCTCAGAGCTTACTGACACAATGAAAAATGTCTGCTATGCCGTATGTATCTTCCAACAAAGTAATGCCGGTGTGCTGGGAAATAACTTTCATTTAAAGATATTTTAAATAGGTCACTAGTTAATCCCACAAGAAGTTGTGGCTCTCAAGCACTGGAGTTATTGCTCTTGGTTACCTCTCATCTAACAGAGAGCATAGCTGAGTGGTTATTTTAGTTGAATAAAGCTGCTTTTTGTCAGGTGTCCGGTCTCTAAAGAGGGGGATGTGCCCAGCCCTGTGCATACCAGCAAAGGTCTCCTTGGGCCTATTGATCTGCTCCTTCAGTACCTCTGCTCCAAAAGCGATGAAGAGAGATAACGAAAATATCACGTGAGGCTCCTTTATATGTGGACCTTGATGTGTCTCCCTTTGAATGCCTTCCAGACCAGTGCGTCTCACATTCCAGTGAAGAAGGTTACACTAGGTAACACTGTGGATTTTTATGGCACTGTGTTCTTTGAGGCACATGTTTTTCAGGCCAGCTCGCCAGGAGAGCTGATGTAACGTCCTTCTGTCCTGTTGGTGTAAATTCCCAAACTTTGGGAAACTGTTTGTCATCAGTGTGAGTGTTAACCCTCCTTCCTGCTGATTGCTTATGTGGATGTCAACAAAAGATGCCCTGTTCTTCCAGCAAACAGTCCTATTGGAGCTCAGGATTATATTTCCTTCACAAATTTTGTTATATTTCAACTCAATTATCTCTCAGTTTAAATGATATTCTCTGTCCAGATTTTTCCAGAAGTCCAAAAAAACCCCTCTCTTCTACCCCCACAGGCAGTCATTTTGCTCACATTCAGGACGAAAGTTAAGATGAAGGACAGCTGAGGACAGTCTGCGATTAGCAGAGAAAAAAAATGTACCTGCTGCTTGCCTAGGTGAGGCTCTAGCTGCATACTGAGATCTCATTAAGACCAAACTTAATTTTCTTTTTGAGATCCAGATGCCCAACATTTTCTGCTTAGAATCCACACCTGCCTTCTGAGCTACAGCTTTTTTTTGACTTCTTAAAAATGTCAAATCTTAAAGTTATATGAAAAAAAAAAGGTAAAATAAGAAAAAAAGAGAAGTTGGGAGAGGAGAAAAGTTCATCGAGGACTGCTAAAACCTTGCAAAGACAGCACCCTTCCTCCTACTCTTCTGTACAGAACAACCAAGACCTCTCCTGATCACTGTGCTGTGTGTTTGGCAAGGTGGTCAGTAATAATAGCTGTCTTGGAGAGGGGTCATTGAGGACGAGGACATGGTCAGGGGAAACATGACCTACAATCTACTTCTATGACTGAAGAGAAAGATTCTCAAAATCATTTATTCTATACCATGAATCTATCTTGAACAGTCAACTAAGATTTTCCAGTGTGCTAGGCCTGATCCTGCAATCTAACATAGTTTTTACTTCAGCAGTAACCTGATCTCTCCTACTTTCTGTCAAAGTCTGGATCACAAGGATATTTTTCAGATACAAGGTTCAATTCTCCTCCTGAAGAAATTCAGCTTCAGTTTTTATTTCTTTAAAATTGATAATCTTTCTCTAAGCCTACAACACATGAAATATATTTCTATTTTCTGATGGTGGGAGAGACACAAGTCCTTATTCATATTACAAATGCATAAAAAATGGAAGGACAGTTTTAAATTATTCAGTTTTATATCTTTGTCTAATTTCAGCTTTGAGGTCATGTAATACCAATGCAGAGAATGCAGATCCTTGTACTGATGGATATAATAAATACGAGTTTTTCTTTTTTTCTTACGAAATAAAGTATTTGAGCTTCAATATTCTTCATAGTCCCTCTGGTTTTCTTGCACAGCATAAGAACCATTCTTTTTCTCCAGTGTGCACCCTCCCACCTCCACTCAAACATGAAACCAGAAGGTCTGTGTGAGGTCAAGCTGATTAGCTGAATAAATCAAGTTAGGAAATGAAGAATCATCACTCTTCAAAGGAGACTTGTGACAGAAGAAAAGCATCTCTCTTCATTATTTGATTTTTATAATCAAATACGCTCAAAGCACTAGGTTTAAAAAAACAATCAATCAACTAAAAGTCAAGCTAAGTTTCTGCTGCTATTTTGTTAGATGCGTTTGCATGGGCGGGATACACATGGCTTTGAACCTTTCCTTAGCTTCATTAGACACAGCGGTGGTTAGAGGCTGCAGAGACTTGCATTGATAACAGGCAGGTCTCCAGGGGACGGAGAGGCGACACCGACGCTTGCGATACCGCGTGAACGACATGTTCTGGTGCACAGCTCTCTGCTTGAGCCAGGGGCTGTTCTCACACATCCTCACCTCTCTGCGGGATGTAGCTTATGTCCATTGCAGCCCCTGTGCGGGGATCACAGATTCCAGGGTGCTCCCAGCTGCCTCCTGGAAGCAGCTCCCTGCTCTGCTCATGCAGCTACCACCAGCATCAACCCTCGGGAATGTGTTTAACCTTGCTGCCGTAGTGGATGGCTAGAAATTAATGTGCGCTTCTGCCCTTGCTTCACATCCGCACAGGCTATTTGCTGTGCAAACATTCACTCTGCTTACATCCATGTAGCAGAAGAAATAGCTCAGCCCAAATAATTAGTTTTAAACTAGCAAAGCAAGGCTGTCAGAAAACTGAAAAAAAATGTTAGAAGATTCATTTCTATTCATTGCAAGGACAAAGGTTTATTTTCACCTTTCTTGGACATGGGACTCATTATTCAACCTCCATTATTTGTTGAGATACTTCTTGTACCAAAATCTTAAAATTTAAATTGACAAAACAGAATATAATTAGAAAGTAAGGCCCAGAGAGTCACTGAAATATCAAGTCCCTATCCACTGCCTCAAACTCAGTCTCTGTACTGAGAATGAGCTTGATGATGATAGCAGGAGAACTGAACTTCTGCTTGCACAGGCAGTTTATGTACAGGTGTTTTGAAGGTGCAAGTAAAACATCTCTACTACTACATACATAGATATAATAATTTGTCCTCCTACCCACGAACCTGTGCAGGCAAGATGAGTCAAGTAGAAAAAACAATATCAGGTTAAATTAGCAAAACTTGGGCCAGAAAGAAAGGAAATCTGCAGTCTCCAGAAGATGTGAGTTACTTCTGCAACCCTCATTCTTGACATGTAAACTTTCAGTCCAGAGAGAGCCTGCATTGCAAGTGCTGTTAGCCCACATGTCATCTCTGCAGCTATTCTGTATGCAAGTCAAAATTGCTCTTGGTATTCACAACCCAGTCCTGAAGTTGGTTAATGAGGAAATTCATTGATCTGTATCTTTTTCTTCTAAGAGAGCTCTCTCCTATATTTTAACATGACAGATTTATCATTTCAACTCTCCTGCTTCCCTGTTATTTTTTATGCTTCTCCTCATACTATGAACACTGGGGATTGCAAACATAAAGTCAGAGAAGCTCTATTTTCATTTGCCCCAGTTGGAAAGGTCTGCTTTCACCCTTCTATGCATGTGACTAGTTATGCAAAATTAGTTGTCTGATAAGTCTGAAATTTCTTATTATCTCCAAAAGCAAAATTTCATTTTTGTATTTCAATACAAAATGGAAAATCTTGCCTGTGGGTTTCTGGAAAGTTGCGAACAACTTACAAAAGAATCTTTCTAGAACCATCAGTGATTCACATTACATTTGAATATTATTCATTTTGTTATATCAGTTGCTAATCTTAGTAAGACGTACCAGAAAGATCCCTTCTCCTCTTGCTTTTGCACCACACAAGAAGGGCGCATGCCTCATCGGTGCTACTGTTGTTATGCTGCTCAAGAACTTTCTGAAGCAGTGAGCTATACCAAAGAAAGGATCTGCTGCTGAAGTTGTTTTCTTTATACTGAGACTTTGATACAAAACTGATTGCACTGCCATTCAGAGGAGCCTCCAAACACTGGAGAAATCATCAGAGAGGAACTTCATAAGGCCCAACAAAGGTAAGTCGTGCAGCTAGGGAGTGACAACTCCATATGCATAGGTTGGGGGCTGACACCCTGGAAAGTATCCCTGCGGAGAAGAACCCGGGAGTCCTGGGTGACACCAAGTTGAATGTGAGCCAGCAATGTGCCCTCAGTGCAAAGACGGCCAACAGCCTCCTGGGTTGCCCTAGAAAAACTGTCACCAGCAGCTCAGGGAGGTGATCCTTCCCCTCCACTCAGCACCATGAGGACCATCTGGAGTGTTGGGCTACCAGTATAAGGATGATACGGCCATACTTGAATGAATCCAACAATGGGCCACCAAGGTGAGGAAGGGACCGGTGTATCTCTTATAGGAGCAGAGGCTGAGAGAGCTGAGACTGTTCAGTCTGGAGCAAACAAGGCTCATGGAGATCTTATCCATGTGTATAAATATCTGATCAGGGATATGAAGAAGACAGAGCCAGACTCTCCTCAGTGGTGCCCAGTGAAAGGACAAGAGGCGATGAGCACGCATTGAAAAACTGGCACAGAGAGATTATGGAGACTCCACCCTTTGAGATACCGAAGCATGACAGGACAACCTGGGCCAGGTGACCCTGCTTGAGCAGGAGGGTTGGCACAGACAAATCTCTAGCGGTTCCTGACAACCTCAAAGACAAAACAGTTTATTAGAAAAAGGAAGGATGAGAAATATAACATTTGGATGAATTATGTTGGTTTTTTCTTTTTTCATTAGAGTTACAGAAAATGTGTAGAGATGTAAAATTCATCATTTCTGTTTGACAATGTGTTTCTTTTTTATATTTACAAAATATGAAGAGCTAAATTCTCTGCTGTAAGGTCATTGCAATGCAAGTAGTATTCTAGTTTAAGTAAGGGGCAAGTTTGATTCATATTTTTCATATATAGCATGAATATAAAGTTGTGTTGTTCTGCCTAGTAAAAGAAAAATTTAGTAAGAATTTAATGCTAAATCTATAAGAGAAGACTTCCTGAAGTTGTGAGTGTTGGTCTAGTTTTGCTCTTCCATGGTGAAATATTTGCCCAGAAGTAAATGGAAATCATATGCAACTCGCTAAAAAATATGAAGAAGCCAGAGGACACAGAGAAGCCCTAGTGGGATGTTAAACATAGGAGGTGCAAACAAACTTGGAACTTACCTACCAGAATTCTTACCCCATGTAGATCTTTGGGTTCTTCCAAAATTATTCACAGTAAAATACCCCACTGCCATTATGACATGCTTTCTTTTTTTAAGTTAACTTTGTGAAAGATTTTTTGGCAGTTACTTCCACTCCATATGGTTGACATTTTTAAATAGAGAAGTATACTATTAATTTTGGTCATTTTTATTAGTTCAGTGGTTTATTTATGAAAGACAGTACTGAGATTATAAAACTGAGCTGCACAAAAGCCATTTGGGAATTGCACTAGTAAACTGAAAATAGATCCTAGCAAAACAAATTGAATAATACAGAAATATTTGTCAAAGCCAAAAGTTAGGACACAGTATTTCCTGCTGACAAAAATGCTGCACATGTTTATGCAGCTGATTCATTGAAAAATTCTCGAGATGAGATCAAGACAATCAGAATTAACATATTCTGATTTTTTTTTCATTCACATACACAAAGAGATAAAAATGTGTAGAATTTAAGTCAGACAGAAAGAAGTTAATTACAATTTTCAGTTAAAGTGTGGAAAAATCATAAACACATAGTGAATTGATTAAAAGATGAAAATCATAAACACATAGTGAATTGATTAAAAGATGAAAATCCTAGAGATGGTAATCTCTAGTGAAATAGAATGACAGATTTTCTTTTCCTTGTGCGCCTCCTCTTGTACCAGCACAAGGTACAGTTCTTCATGACACATTTTGGAAATTGATTTTGATTTTTGGTTCTATGATTGCCGACTTAAGGGTATATAACCACATTTACCATGCCAAGCAAGGGAAACCCAGGGCACTGTGGTAGCATTCAGAGGCATGATGGTATCAAGACCACCATAGGCAATGGCGGTGGTAAGAACCATGCTCAGTTGCTGACTCTATTCACTGAATGCAAAAGTCTGTCTACCTCAAACATTTGGTATACTAAATAAATATATTTTATTACTTAATTATTTTTTCTTTAGTTTTACAACAGAATATATCTGAGCTCATATTTGTATCTTTCCACTTGAGATGATGTTGCAGAGCTAGCAAGGGTAGAGAGGGAACTGCGGTAGAGGGAAAATGGCACTAAAAATCAGACCTGAGAGCCAGTAGGAATTGGGAGCTTTGGATGCCATTCCCAGCCCCTTTCTGCTGCATATAGTATGGTCTGAGGTTTATAGCTGAGAGAAACAAATTGTCTCTTGTGCCTACGAAGTCATCTAATGAAAGAATGTACCAGGTTCCTTCACTGTCATTTTTCATATTTGTATTAAGAGGAAGAGTACAGATCTTCATCCTGTCTCTCTGGATTAATTTCCACTAGGATCAGTATAAATCTAGCTAGTGAGCAAAGGAGATGATTACACCGCATTTCTTTCACCATCCCCTCCATTCCTTTGAGCTTCTGAGCATCTTCAAGGATGGGGAAAAGTCCAAATAAAATATTTGCTCAGTTCTCAATTCTGTCTGGGCTGGGTTTTCAAGCTCAGATATGTGTGATGAAGAACTGGGAAAGCTTCAGTGAAAAGTTGATATATATTTTCCATTAAGGAAGAATGCCTTTAAAAATATGGGTCAAGAGGACATAAAAACAAGGCATTATTTAATTAAGAATGAAGACGAAAATGCACAAGGAATACTATAAATCCCAGGAAATTGAACAATGATTTGAGAATAGAAGAATAAAAACTATGTGTTTTTATGTGTTTTATGTGTTTATGTGTTTACTATGTATAAGGCAGATAGAAATGTGAGACTTGAATATGTGCAGTGTGAGCCTTCATTTCAGCAGAAATTTTCAAAACCACTTAGGGACATAAGGGATGCACATACCAAAGTGTCGATACCTAAATCTTGCAGTACTCCAGAACATTTTTTTTCTCCATGTTATTGTTCCATATATTTTGGACAATAATCGAAAGCTTTTTCCTTTCAATGTAAAGATTTACATTAGGGACTGTAGTAAAATACTATCTTGTCCATTGTCCTCATTACTAATATTTCTGTTTGTCAGTTCTTTTGAGAGGGAAGAAGTACCAAAATTAAAATTTAAACAAGATTCTTCTCTGATCCTTTGTTTGAATAAAACAGAGCCTATAGCCCTACAAAATTTGCAAAGTAGATGAAAAAATTAAGGGACCTTCTATTTTTAAATTTTATTTTTTGATTATCTATATTGACAATGGAGATATAAAAATCATTAAAGGTATCATCTAGCTGTCTGGGTAGACAGTGAAAGTTTATTAAACACTTGCAACTTGTTTTGATTGCCTTTTGTAAAGGGCACTTGCGTGGCTTTTTAGTGGGCTGATGTTTGAGAAGAAAATAGCTTCATGCTTGCTCTCAGGAGTCTGCAAAAGTAAACAACTCAAATGTTAAGTGTTTTCCTTTTAACAGCTTTGACATTGCGGTTCCCTAAGAGAGTTGCAGGTGAGAAGGTTGTCTTTTATTCCTTTGGTAGTTAATGAGATTTTTTCCTCCATTTACAAGGTCATTCTTTGCCATGACTGTGTAATGTTAAATTTAGTTATAAATATAATTTTTATGGGACCAGAACCATTCCTTACATAATGGAACCTAGAGATTTCTACTGAGTCCATAGGTATTAGGTTGGTCTCCTTATGGATCATAGTAGTATAGATAAAGTGTTTCAGCCAGTGTGAGCTGGTACAAGCCCAAACCGGTACATGGTATCTTCTGGTACCAAACAATACCTACTGTAGTTATAACTACAGGCAAAACCCACTGGATATCAACAATGACATTTTCATTAGTTCAAAGAGTACATTGTTACTGCAGGTCACTTGCGATGATAATTACAAAATTACAGTGTAAATATAAAAATAATTTCAACTAATTTAATTCTAAAATACTTAATGGATCAACTAAAAGACAAGATCATGACCTTACGGGAAAAGGAGGGAACTCTACCACGCATTGAGTACAGGAAATAATAAAGCAGAGAAAGGACATTTGGCAGACTATTAGGATTAGCAGCAAGATCTTGAGAATGTCTCTATGGATTGCTCATTCACATCCAGCAAGGACAGGCTCTCAGCGCTCTGAGTTTTTTTTGTGGGCCTAAGTCATATGAAGGAAACAGAGGGACAGCCACGTGCCACTGCTGCCTTTGTACAAGCTCAGCACCAGAGTCCCCTGGCCATGAGGCTCTGCTGCCTCATTTTCCCCAGCAGAACATGAAAAGGAGCAGGACATGAAAAGAAATTAAAGACATGGAAAAGTAGCAAAAAGAAAACAAAACAACAATTTACCGAGAACTGAGCTTTGTCTATGTGGAGTCATGGTTAAGAGGCAAAGGAGGCAATAAGCACCTGAGAGGTAGGCACCTCGGGTAAGCACCTGAGAAATTACAGCAATAGAAGGTCATGACCAGGGTGGGTTGAAATAAAGATGAGGAAACTTTTGAGGAGTTTTTTCCTCGTAGAGGTGGTGAGAACATCATTACTTGAGACCAAAGCTAAAGTAGACAAAGGGCTTCAAATATTTCCGAAGGATAAATGTCTAAACAGAAAAATGCACCTGTAGACATAATAATTTTCTTCAGTTTCTGAATGTGGCAACTATAAACTTCTCAGCTGCAGAGAAAAATACAGCATATTAGGTTCTTTTTTTTCTTTTCTTTTCTTTCTTTTTTTTTCTTTAATGAAGTGACACAGATTACAATCAAAGGATTTTTAGGGTACTTCTGACAATGACGCGCTTAGAGTTTGATTAAAGACTGATTGGAGCCTGCATTCATGCCCTCAAGGAGCAAACTTTAGTCACAAGTTTTTCAATTCACATTAGATCATTTATTGCAAATCTAGCTGCAGGTGTGATTAAAACTGGCATCCTATAAAGCATTCTTTCAGACTGTTAGGAAGCAACTGATTTCAGATGAATTGAAATAAAACTTTAAATGGGACATTGGAAGATATTGCCTGAGCAATACGCATCAAAGTAATCTGGTGAGCTGTATGGAAAGAGAAGTGTTACATTCCAATTGGACTGTATCTTTCTCTAGTCTGAAATCATTTATAGCTACAGAAAGCTACAGAGAATTAGGGTTTGTAGCACAATATGCTGAGGTTGGTCATATTAAGGAGTGATTAATTTCAAAGATCCGTCAGAAAAAGGGAAGAGGAAGTGGCCATGGAAAGTTGTGTCTGCAGAGTCAGAATAGCCATGCCTGAGTTTTTAATGGGGTGTAGCTAACTTTGTCCACTCACTGGATAGGGCCATGGCTGGGATTTAGAATTCCTTTCATTAGTTCTGAGATCTGCAAATAATTTTCTGTGAATCATTTCTACAGATTAAGAGACTAATTTAACACTTTGGTACCACAGTTTCCACTTGCACTCTAGGTATTATAATACATGCCGGGCAGGCTCAGTCCAAGACTAACTTTGAATTTATGTGTCTATGTACTGTTTGCAAGCACATGTGGAACATTACCTCAAAGGAAGTGCCTAGAGTCATTTGGAATGCTCTAGAGTGTCTGAATTGTCTGAATTGTCATTATGGATATGCACAAAATGTGAGAGGTTCCTGGTCCCTTCAGCTGGAAGCCTGATGGGTGTCCTGGGCTCCTGAAGTGGCTCTAGATACTTATGTTTAAGGACTTGAATCACAGTCTCCGTCTCTACTGATTATAATGCAAATTTGCAAACATGCACAGACACTTACATGCTGACTCCTTAACCTAAGCGGCCTAAGCTTGAACCATTTCCTTTTCACAATTCTCCACACCTTTGCAAAAGAGAAAAATAGTCAACCTTGCACATCCTCATTTTACATGAACTGTCCTGATCACTCTGCTTCTCCTGTGCCCCTCACTGTGGTACGGAACTTCCCTTTACTGATTCCCTAATACGTTGGGGCTGTTTGGAGCACAAAGTGAATTCTGTTAGAAATATTAAGCAACCCTTGACAGGTGAGCACCCTCAGCATAACCTGGTGAGAGAAGGTAAAGAAGTACATAGGAAGACCACACTTAAAATGTTGAGGTTTGAGCTGGTTCCAAGTTTGGATAACAGTTTGGACTGATTCATAATTTGACCAGCCTGATTTATCCAGATCTTGTTACTTACCCTGGAGAGGCTGGTATTTTGATCCCTGTTTACAGGGGATACCTTAAATTTAATTCAGCTTTATTGTTAACTAGTAGTATGATCAGTGATATTTATTTAAGATGACAGAGCAGCAGGAAGAGATGAGCACAAAGGCCAATTTATTTCTTATCCATCATATTATATATAGAATACTAAATGACAAAAAATAATGGTAATTCTAATGTACTTCTACTGACAAGAGAGATGAAAAGTCAATTCATCCGAAGAAGTATTCAGGACAGACAAGAAAATATATCAAGGGTAAGTCTCAGGAGATATCTAATTACTCCTGGAATTAAAAATGAGTGTTGTAGTCTGCATGGCAAATGACTGAGATGATAGTTACAGTGTGAGGAGGTCTCTCGAAGGGTGCTTTCTTAGTTATGCTGAACAAACACATTTAGATAGTCAGCCTGCTATCATATCTGTTGGATAATTTGAAAGTTGGTTTGATTCTCCATGACAAACATACATAGACAATTAATCTCTTATTCCTGAAGACTCTCTAGCCCCACTCTCTTCACTTGCTTAGCTTAGAGATGTTCTCAAAAGAGTACAGAGACAGACTTTACATTGAAAAGCCTGAAAAGACAGGCTGTTTAGTATTTACTGCAATCTTTCATCATTAAATGGAAATAGGATTATGGAAGCACTGTACAAAAGGAAATGCTTTATGTGGGATGAAGTCACAACATAAAATTAACCAGGGTAAATAAGTTGTTTCCTTGGTTTCTTATCCTCTTATATTTATAAAGAACTTGGGAAAGAATGAAATAGGTAATGTGAAATAAAAATCCCTATCATAAATTAGAAACAGTATGAGTGATAATAAAATTCACTATACTAAAAAAGCGATGCTATAAAGATATAAAATCAGTTTATAGGTCATTTTAGTCACTTTTTTCATACATTCAGCTTTTTCACATTTTTATTTATGAAAAATATTTTAAGGAACTGCACCTCTTTCTGTTTTGCATATTCATGGACAAAATGTTCTGGAGAAAAGAAGAAAACAGTCAATGCTATCTTAGGTAAGAATAAAAGCTGACAAAAACAGGTCTTTGGAGCATGCTCCAAATGCTGCAAAAGTCTGAGGTTTTTCTGCAGTGTTTGTACTCACTTCTTCTCTAGTGTCTGTGATTATAGTGTGATCCAAGTGTAGTACGGAACCTGTGCTGACCTTGTGGTTTATTTTTCTTTTCTTGTCCAAGTTAAAGCCTTCATTGTGCTGTATAGTTTCCTGTTCAATCTGAATTCCACAGACAACTTAGATTATTGTTGAATCTCTTATGGATCCAGAAGAAGCAGTTAAAAACAGACAGACCATCCTTCTTGGGATGAGTTATCATCTCTGGCAGTTGTCAGATGATTAATTCCTGATCCAATTTAATGCAACAATAATTAAAAAGTCTTCTTAAGCTCAAACCTTGCTCACTTTGTACTGAAGGGATTAGAGAGTACTCAGAGTTATAATTTATAAACATGTAATTACACCTTAAAATTTGCTAGGCAATAAAAAGACTTCTTCCTTCCTGTTAATGTATTGCTTTGCATTAAGAAAAGTAGGTGTTTTGTAAAATCTATTGTGGTGGATTTCCAGAAAACCTGGAAAATTAAATTCTGGTTTATAATGACCTGATTCAGGATCCCGTTAATCACCTGAGTGTAATAGAAAATGCTGTTTATTGCTGTGAAAAGCAGCTCAGGTGTTGGGCAAAGACGATTGTTTAATTCCTTTGATTCATGTTCTATTCAGAGAGCTTTGTTGTTTCAAAGAATATCTTATTATAATGTTTTTGTTTGTTTGTTTGTTTTTCTAACCTGAGTTTCTTAGTAAATCAAGTATCCTGTTAATGAATAGGCGATCCTTCCTGCGACCTCCTCTGAACTACCCAAGTCTCCTGGAGTGAAGGAATAAATGGGATAATGTATGTGGAAATGTGTCCCAATAGCAGCAGAACAAGAGAAATGCTCTGTACACAATAACACTGCTGTCTCAGGCTGCTTGCTAAAACCACTGAGACTAACAGGCCTGCTAAGAAAAGCATCTTTCTTCAAATTAGGAGTTTGTATTGTTTGCAGCAGGAAGATGATGTACAGAATATCTGTGCAGCTTTTGAGAGTGATGTTTTCCAGAAGGTGGTGGACAATATAGTGTTTCCCAGTACATGTTTGTGTAAAGAAACGGCAAGACTTAAGGAAAGGTCCTGCCTACTTAAACTGTATTGATTTCCTTAGATCTTGAAATATTTTTGTAGAATATTTAAGGATAAATGAGAAAGCGTGCCAAAAACTTCTAAGATGGCAGTAATTTTGCTTTCTGGTTCTCTTGGTTAGAAAAAGAGAAATCTACAGGAATGAATAAAATTCTATCTAATGATGTATAACTTCTCCAGCATCAAAGCTATATTGTGTGAAGGGCTAATTAAAGTTCCCATTTAAGCTACCTTGCACAGGAGAGCTTTTAGAGTTATGTCTGGCTTATTGTTAGAGGTGACTCCTGAAGATAATGAGAGTGCCAAACCTGTGGAAACCTATTCACCTTGTTAAACTTATGAGAACTTGATCAAAGAAAGCAATAGATCACTCGCTCTTTCCACCCAGGAGCAAGGAAGATGCAGTGAGAACTGGGACAGGGATAACTGGCTGTTGGGTGGTGCAATTAAAACTTTTAATGCATCATGAAACAGCATCCAGAACAATAGTTGAATATTCGGAAGAGGTGAATTAAATTTTTCCATCATTTTTTGTGCTAGCAGGAAAAACCTGTCTTATTTCCTTCTACATACAGCATCCTCCATGTAGACTCATATGTGCAGAAAACCTGTCCCTGAAAGCTGCCTCCTCCCTCTGCGCTTCCTGAATGACCCGGACCCCAGGCTGGACCGGGTCACCACTCCAGGGCTCCCTGTGCTCAGGGGCTGCAGAACCCACTCAGCACCCTACGGCACTGCCAGGCCTGCTCCCAAACGTGACCCCCTGCACCCCATTA
The DNA here is from genome assembly GCA_034781795.1 of Crypturellus tataupa. NCBI lineage: Eukaryota > Metazoa > Chordata > Aves > Tinamiformes > Tinamidae > Crypturellus > Crypturellus tataupa. Next base: position 640,091 of record JAWLRI010000078.1, read on the forward strand.
GCCCAGGCGCTGTTGCAGCCAATCACGCACAGAGGCAATAGTGACATCACAAGCACAGTCAGCAGCACTGCACTGATGCTGGCCAATGAGGCACAGAGGCAGTAGTGATGTCACAAGCACAGCCAGCAGCACAGGCCAATGAGTCACAGAGGCAATAGTGACGTCACAAGCACAGCCGGTAGTACTGGCCTGACGCTGGCCAATGAGGCACAGAGGCAGTAGTGACGTCTGAAGAGTGGCCAGCAGCACCCGCTGCCTCGCTCCTTCGTCCCCAGCTCAAACTCTTCACCTTCTTGCTTGCTCATTCACTCACGGAGGCCAAGTGGCACCCAAGGCTGCCCCCACACCACCTCTATAATGGGCCAAGGGTTGTGTAGCCCCAGCTACAGATGAGGACATCCTGAATCAGGGCTGACAAAGCTGCAGGAGAATGTCCCTGAAGCTACTCCCTACAGAAGTAACCTTGATCCAGAGAAATGAAGCCTGGAGAAAAAGCACTAGGAGGAAAATGCCACATGGTGCAAAGCATATACAGTGTGTGGAAGAGAAGGCAACCTTGAGCGTAGAAGATGATACTGGATCCTGCTTGATATGATGTGTCCATAGTGCATATGAAGAGAACATAAACTGCTGCTTGAGACAGTGTGTGAAGTGAACACTTAGTCCCTTGGCATGCGTGTGACATGCAAGGTTGTTTCTTGCTGCTACTTTTTCCCATCTGGGAAAGGAGCTGGGAAGAGTCACACAACCCCCTAGCAATGTAAGAACCCAAAGCCACATGGGTTGAGGTCCTTGAAAGCTGCTTCCTTACTTTGGTCTTCCTGAATAATCTGGACCCTTGGCTGGACCTGGCCACCACCTCCAGTGTGGCCCTGGGAAGAATTTAGAATGAAGTTAACCCCTATTACCCTTGTTATGGTAGCGGAGGTTCATGTTCAGGCAGGCTGTGATAATTACCTCAAGGTAATGAAAAGCCCTGGACATGGAAAATAAGAAGTGGCTGAGCAGTGTCCTGATCTGATAGGAAATGACTAGATCCTATAGAAATAGGGAAGGGTGAGGATGATACGTGCACACAAAGAGACTTGGTTACTCAGAGTAAACATGGGAAGAAATTGTCTGGCCTACAACAAGAAGCTCTAGAATATGATTAAAGAACTTGACTGGAGGAGGAGACCAAAAAAAGCTGTTATTTGTCATGGGAAATAGATAAACTGGATTTGCTGTGGCAATTTAGCAACTGAAAAGTGTCAGTGCCCATTTAGAAAACCATTTTGATGACATCTTAATTAGAGCTTCAGAATGACTGAAAAGGAGAGATTATTAACAGTTTCTTGTACACTTCAGGTTCATTCCTGATTTTTTTTCCAGCTTTGTCGGCTCCTGGTCTCAATCAGGCAGTGTAGAACAGTTGGGAAATGGGTGTTTCATCTCTAGAAGAGGCAGCAATGAGAACTCTAGTGAGAGACAAAACCAGATAAAATGAGTTTCTATTTTTTGCTCTGCTATTGACATTGAAACTTTTGACAGTTCTTCTAATCTTTTCTGCGTAATGCACATTTAGGACTGGAAAAGTAGAGCTTTTCTTAGAAATATTTTCCATCATGAACTTTTTTTTTAGGGCAAATGATCAATACATGAAAAATGGCTTTTTCTTTTCTCACCTTCCTGAACTTTTACTCTCTGACAGCTTTTGTAGAGCAGTGAAACATAAGAGAGTGTGAAATAAAAAAAAAAAAAAAAAAGGAAAAAGTTATACTTCAAAAGGAAAAAGTTATATTTCATTTTTAAAGGTAATAATGTCCCCTTTACATATTTGACAATGTTTTCCAAATGCGTTTCCAATCTTCTCTTGAAAAGCAGCATTTCTGATGTGTTCCAACTGCTTCATAGCTGGTTAAGGCTAAAGGGAAAACCCACCTAGAAAGTGTACTCACCTCTCTATTTTGCAAGGAAAATCTTGACAAAAATATTCCTGATATTTTTCTTTTTAGTTTTATTTTGTTTCAAGTGTTTTTAAACCAAACCTTTGTCAAACAAATGGCTTCTGTTTTAAGACAGGTTTTCAGAATGGCTCTTCTTGTAGGTGAGAAATATGTCATCAGAATGGTGGCTATCTCTCATCAAGGATATTTCCCATCAGTTTTGCTTCTGAACTTATTTCTTGCAAAAATTTCCTCCTCCAGAGGAAGAATAAATCTCCTCAATGAAATGGCCACAGGGAAAGAGAGTCAAATAATTGAACTGATAAAAAGTACTGAACAGCAAAAGCTTTCAGGAAATTAAGAGAACAAGGCTCAACCCCGCTACTTGCACAAGTGCACGGTCCTGCATTCAGGGAGGAATAACCCCAGACATCAGTACAGGCTGGGGATCGACCTTCTGGAAAGCAGTTCTGCAGAGAAGGACCTGGGCGTCATGGTGGACAACAGGTTGACCATGAGGCAGCAGTGTGCCCTTGTGGCCAAGAAGGCCAATGGGATCCTGGGGTGC
>JAWLRI010000078.1:642683-702819 GCA_034781795.1 Crypturellus tataupa
GGCCAGAAACTGAAGCATCAAAAGTTCCACAGGAACTTAAGGAAGAACTTCTTGACAGTGAGGGTGACAGAGCACTGGCATGGGCTGCCCAGAGAGGTTGTGGAGTCTCCTTTTTTGGAGATCTTCAAAACCTGCTTGGATGCAGTCCTGTGCCATGTGCTGTAGGAGACCCTGCATGTGCAGGGGGGTTGGACCAGATGACCTCTCAAGGTCCCTTCCGATGTTAAGCATTCTATAATTCTATACTTCAGGATGAGTTGGCAAGGTAGGACCAGCAGGGCTGGAAGAGTGGATGGAAAAGGAGATTGGTGCTACCCCGATACTGGGATGGGGAAAGTGTCTGTCGCCCTGCACAGGGACGATACATCTGCTTGTCTGCATCACTGTCTAACATAAGCAATTTCAGACCATGAACAAGCCTTTCTCTTCCCAGCCACTTGCACTTGCAGGCACTTCCTGAAGCCTGGAGCCCACTCCTAGCCCAGGCAACAGTGGGAGGTGTGCTTAACAACGCTATCATAGCATGATTGAATAGAGGAAGACATCACCTACAAAAGCTGTTTTAAACTTCCCACATATTTTGTTAGAGCATTTTGCTGCAGCAGACTAGCCTGGCTAAGTGAATTTAGCAGAAGAGTTCCTCCACCTTTTGCTCCTCCAATTAGTTCTGAGCTGGGAAGATGCTATCTTTCTTGTAGATCACATTTTACACAATCATTTTGCTGTTCCAATTTAGTATTCACATGTATCTATGGATGAATCTTGATTGTTCTCAAGTGAAATATTGTGAATCAAATTATCATGACAAAGTCTTGACTAGCTAATTAATGTGTTAGTGTGTATCTGTAATGCTCAGTTCCTACCAATGACAAAATTAACAACTTCATTTAACTTTGTTGTTCTCAGCGGAAAAGGGGACACTTAAATGCACCATGGTGATATTCACACCCGCTTAATTGCTTGTATTTACAAATTGTCTAAATTACCTTGCTGTGGAGGAGGATAAGGTCCACAGAGTAGGAATAAAATAAAAGCTGCTTCAGATTTCAAATTCCGTTTAGGTACGTTGCCTTTGTTGGAGGTCTGTTTTGGGCTGAGGAAAGCATGGTCCGATTTAAACATCTTCCTGGCTGCTTGAGCACCTTCCAGTTGCTCTCTGCTTGGCCTAGGAGCTGCTGCCAACTGCTTTGGAGACCCTTGGGAAGGTTCAAGGGGAAGCTCAGCAGGATTCATCCCACCAAGGAGGCAGGATATAGCCAGGTACACCAAGTGCTGCTGGTGCTCTGCCTTTGGAGGGGAGGCAGATCTGCAGCACCCTTAGCTTGGGGCAGATACCAGGACGACCAAAATTCACCCCATTCATCCCATCTGCGTTTCCTTTTGCTTGTGAGACTGATCAAATACAATGTGGCCTGGAAATAAATTTGCTATATATGCATGGAAAGTGAAATTATATTAACAAAATAAACTTTTAGAGAATTTGTGATTAGTTATGCCATCAATTAGTCCAAATTGTATGCTTCCTCCTTATTTCCTTTGGTAATTCTCAGATGTTTTTTAATATTCTGTTTTTATAAGAGCGGTTGACATTGAACGAACATGATTCAATCAGTTTGATGACAACCAGAGAAGCTCTTTACAGTTTAAGCTGGAGACAGAAGAATAGCTGTCCTTTTATGATGTCTCTTTAGAAACTACATATTGAGAAGTACAGCTCCTCTTCATGGATCATAAAGAACAACTGCACTCTGTAAATGTATTCCAAGAAAAAATTGAAGCTCATATATATATTTTTAAATATATATATATATGAACTGTTGAGTCCTGAATGAGAATATGATTTTATTATTTGAGGCCTCAAGGCCTATGAATCAATTTATTAAACTCATTAAAAGAGAAAAGGATTTTATACAAATATTTTCTATGTATCAACAAGACTGCATATAAATGTATAAATATAATCATAAAAATCACATGAAATGTAGCAATGACAATAAAAATGTTGTGGTTTATTAGTTTTTTTGTTTGTTTTTTTTAGGATTTCACAGATGTTGTTCATTATTCTCTTTATTTCTGCTCTGGTGAACACTCACAGCTATAACACACAGCTTTACATGTTTTCTGTATAAAATGAAAATTTTAGCAAAATAGCCAACTCCAAGTTAAATAACTGAAATTTGTTCAGATGAAACAAATGTGAAAAGCACATATTGATTCTCTGAAAACATAACCAACAAATGATAAATTCATAAAATGGTGAAAATCATTACAACTGATATGTTAACCTGTAACAATGATCCAACCAACACTTGCCATCAGCAGCAAGATACCCTGTGGACGGTTTTGAAGTGACTACTGCTCATTCAGTGTTGCTCTTCTGGTTGAGACCAGCTCAACAGTTTTGAGGGACTGCTTCCCGGTGGTGGCACCTGGTAGGGGGTGGAGGAGACACAGGAGCTGGACGCAAGATAGCTGGACACAAGGCTGGCTGGGTGCTGCTCTGCCTGCAGCTGTAAGCTGGAGGGACAGAGCATCTGGACGTGGAAGCAGGCAATAATTGCCTTGTAATATTTAGAGATGGTATAAAACAATAAGGCATTCACTGCTTTTTCCTTCTGACTTCTGAGGACAGGTTGTCAAAAGCTGATTCATCCTGATGAAATCACCCTGATGATTTTTTTTCCCTGTTGATATATGTGTCCAAAGAATTATGGCAAAGTGGCATTTTTTTTTTCTGCATTTTTAGCAGAAAGAATATTTTTATTGTAGGAGTTTTTTTTTCAGGAGATTTTTTTTTTTTGTAGGAGTTGTTTTTGCAGGAGTGACCTGGCACAGAAGGCAATGGTGTAATGGGCACAAGGAGTATTGGGTACAAGCTGGAACACAGGAAGCTCCACCTCCATGTGAGGAAGAACTTCTTTCTTGTGAGGGTGACAGAGCCCTGGCACAGGCTGCCCAGAGAGGTTGTGGAGTCTCCTTCTCTGGAGATCTTCCAAACCCGCCTGGATGCCACCCTGTGCCACGTGCTCTAGGTGTCCCTACTGGAGCAGGGGGGTTGGACTAGATGATCTCTAGAGGTCCCTTCCAACCTTAACCATTCTGTGATTCTCTAATACCTGCAGGTAAGTCTCAAGGGCTTTTGAATTCAAGGTTACAATATGGTGAAGGCAAGGAGGCATTACCTAAAAAACAAAAACAAACAAAACAAAAAAAGAACAAAACAACAACAACAAAAAGTGAATACCCAAATTGCTACCTCCAGCAAATGCAGGCTGACAACATCAGGAACACAAAGTCACAGTAGATCAGATCACAGTGGTCACAGAACGAACTACTACCAGCATGGAAATATGTGCTGAGACTACAGGAGTTTTACGCCCCAGCTTTGCTTCTAGGCATGCTTTGGTGAGCATGATTCCTATCCTTTGACTGAAAGCCAACATCTGGCCTATAATGACTAGTTCTTTAAAGGATTGGACTGAATTATTATAGCCATCCCTGTTTGCTTCCCTCACTAGCGCTAGGGGAGTTCTTGTGGATAGACATCTCTTTAAGAAATGTACTTTTTATATTTCCCTTAGCAGTAGATGGACAGTGAACTGTTGAAATATTTGGCATTTTTCTTACATGTGGAGAGCTCCTGACATCTGGAAATTAGCTAAATAATGTCATATCCTGTATAGAGTTGGTCACATATATTTCTGATAAGCATTATACAAATCTGAGAGTGTATCTCATAGATGTCTGAACTGTCTTTGAGTTTCCTTAAATATCCAGTACAAAGGGTTTATTTATGTTAGCATGAACTGAAAATTAAGGTTTAAAGTGAAATTTTATTGATCTCTAACAAAAATCAGTTTGTGGTCAGAACAGAATTGGTATGTTGACAATCTAGGGATTGTTGGAGGTTTGTACATACAGAAGATAACAATCATTAAGAATACGCACTTGAAGCCAAGAAAGCATAAATACTATCTACTCATTTTCCTTGTATCCCATAAACTAGGAAAAAACACATTGATTGCAAAGCAATTTAAATTCCTTCCTTCCTTGTTTCCTACCTAAATCCTCTATTTAACAAAAGTTCACATCCATGTGGCCCCACTGGGAGCCTCTGCCATTCTTCAAGGCAAGGTCTGACAGTCGCCTCTCTCTCCGACTGAGGGCCGTGCTGGCTAATTGTTTTCACTGTGATTTTCTTTTCTTTTTTTCTTTTCTGTGTTTTATTTTCATTTTGAATGATTGCAGTTGATTTCTCATGTCAACATAACTACCTCACATTGGGATTGTTGTTTCTTCTTGGACTTATTTCTGGAAGTTTGTACCACTTTTAAGGGACATTCAGGAAGGGGACTTACACAGAAAGAAAAAAATGAATTAATTTAAAAAAAGCTATAGTCAGGGTTCTTTACAGGGTGGATAGCTCTTTCATGGCAATCACTCATGACATCCAGCTTATAACAAGTGCAGTTTTGCTGGATCCTGAAGCTAAATGTGGTAAGTGATGCTCTGTGCTGCAAAGAACAGGTTGTCGAAAGAGATACACTAAAGGAAGAAAGAAGCACTGTGTCCCTTATTTTGCTATTTGAAAGCCGTCAGAAAGTTAAAGGAAGTCTTTACCTTTCATTAAAATCAAATACTACTCATCTTGCTTCTTTGTATGTACCTAATCTCCACACTTCTACTCCCTTTGTTTTATTAAGAAGGGTCTTTCACTAGCGAAGAGTATAGGGAACATTTATTAACTTTGAGTTTGGGAAAATGCCAAACCTCTGTCAGAAATAATCACATGTCACTTCTTAAAAACAGTTTCACAATGATTGAAGTACTTCAGTCCAGCTACTAAGTACATTTTAAACAGCTTTTTAAAAGTTATAAATAACTTAAAAGTCAGCAAAATATATGCAATAAATCAGAGCAGAAATCAAAATAAAGCTATTGTCTTTCAAATATCCCCATAGAAGAGTCAAGGTGCAATTGTTTAAATTCACAAACTAAATTCAAGGATGGCAGGCTACTTAATAGTTTTAAATAAAGTTAACTTTTTTGATTAAATATGTTATAAATAAATAAGTGTTTTTTTTCATTAAAATGTAAAAAAATAAAGCAAGACAAAACTGGTAAATACAAAATGATGTCCCAATTTTAGTTTCCTTTTTAGTTCAGCTCAGAGGATGTTGAAGGGAGCTGGGTCACCACTCTTACCACTCTTTTGTTCCCTAAGGAAAGCTGATACCACCCCAACTTTCCAAATTGTCACCCGCTTATGCAGTAACCTTGTGTATCCCCAGGCATTGTCAGGCCCTCCAGCTTCTGGTGCAGGGGCTGAACTCAGTCTCGGATGTGGGAATGATCTAGTTAGTTCATGGTTTATCCTATCAAGCATCAGTATTCCAGCATGGAAACACTGCACTAGTAACTCTGTCAGGAGTGTTTTATAAAAATGCACTTCTGTTAACAACACTATTGATATTAAAATGACTGTAGGACTTTGTGTAAATATTTAAGAAAACCAGTAATGATTCTCTTTATTTATTTTTTTTCCTTTTTTTTTCCAGGATTGTTTAGTTTACTGACCACCTGCAAAAAATCAGTTGAATTTATTTTAACCACTAAATATTTTTTCTGGTAATCCTTAAACCCAGAAGTCTGTCCCCAGTCTAGAGTTTGAATGGTTCGCCATAAGGACTTTGGGCTTTCAAGCCTTAACGGAAGACTCTACCTCCAGGCCTCACCTTCACAGATCTGAAGAACTTCTGGGACATAGCTTGATCATTTTGCTGAAACAGAATTTTGGCACAAAACACCCTGTTTTGCTGAGCTATGACACCAACCTCTCAGTCTTTCATGCTCTTGAAATTAAAAAAATCATAGGAAGACACAATACTGCTTTAAGAATCTCTGCCAGCATAGACCTGGACATATGTTATGCAATGTGAATATGGTCATCTGTAGTATAAGGGGCTATTCTTGAAGGCCAAAGACTGCTTTTTGACCTCATGTAGATAGAACCATATTAATCAGTTAGCTGCAATAGTCCTAAAAATGAGGATGCTAAATGTTGAAAGGTTCACCAGGCAGAGTACAAGGATTTAAATATTGCTTAGCCACTGAATGACTGTTGATGGGTCAGGACTTCTGCAGGGCCCTTTTAATAATTTTAATATTAATAAATTATACTTGACTTCATTTTAAAACTGAAATAAATAAGACTCAGAAAGTCATGCACTTCTCACCAAGCAGATAATAAATCATGATGTGCAACGTAAATAGTTGTTTAATGACTGTATTTTTTTCATGGCTATTTTAAGTATTGTGTCATTATCCAGGGTATGTTGATAAGTAAGAGATCTAGTTTACTCTGGAAACACCCACAGAAGGATGCTTTTTAAAAACCCAGTATACTGTGTGGTTTGCTAACAAGTAGATGGAGGCTTAGTGCTGAGTAGTTTCGAATGGTCTGTGAGAACTGTCACATTCAATAGACAACTGTGTAAAATGCAGATGGAAAACTTATTTTCAGCTTATTATATTCATAAGCTCAACAAAGGAAGAAGAGTATTGTGCATGAAAAGTATATTTAATTTTAATCTATAATTAAGAAGTGTAGTTTAAAAATCCACTCTATACAGCATTGTTCTTTATAGAAAAGAGAAGCTAGAAGGAAGCTGTTGTATCTCACCAACTTTTCTGATGGCTCATAATTCTGGCTGATTGCTAAACCCTGTGAGGAGGCTTTCTAGACATTTTGAAAGTGTGTAGGTGGATTGTTGCTGCATTTTTTGAACTGAAAACACACATTCAAAACTTGGCACCAGCAAGACTTTGGGCCAATGAGACTCATTGGTCCAAATTCCAAAATCTGGAGACAGTGATTGCATGAGGTGATTAATTTTGAATCTGAAAATAGCTGGGTTGCATCCCATGACCTTGACCAGTTCTGCTGGACAGCCTCACGGCCAGATACTTATCTTGAACCCTGTATCTACAGGAATAGGCTCATCTTTAAAGACCTGGGTTTTGTATATAATATAGTGTGCTAAATTGCACTGTAGCTTGGTTGCCTAGTTTGCCGAGACACTTAATGGACACAGACGATGGTTCTGAAACACGTATTTGTTCCCACGGTTATTATCATCGTTTGCAAAACATCAAGTCAAGTCAAAAGAGTTAAAAGTTTCTTAGTTTTTGGCCTATTCCTGCCTGATGTCCTAAGTCTGTGTGTACAGACAAGCAACCATCTCAGTATTCAGGTTTACATGCTAGATTTACCCAGTCAGACGCATTCTTCTAAGGGGTTTCACTAACTGATATATACAGCCATTTTGTGGTAACTAGGCCAAAACCCAAACAACTTCATGGCATTTTTTTTCCACAGATCCAGCTGTCAGCCACGTGTTTCCACAATTCATGATGTCAGATCCTCACCGACGAACTGTCACCCACTGATCCGAGGCTACTGGGACAGAGCTCACCAGACTGGTACCAGACCCTCCTCTTCTAACGTATCTATTCCAAGAGGTCCCCGCAGTTCGTTGTCTCTACTTAGCCCTAAGGATGATCCATATAAATTTGTAGCCATCTAACACGGTATTCAAAAGGATCTTATAGACATTTTGCCAACTTTACTGTGTAACTATTCACCATATACATAATGATTACTCATCTATTAACAGAGAGCACTCAGTGCTGAGAGAGAATACAGGAGCTCATATTACACACTATACAGCAATTTGAGATAGGAAGTAGACTGTACCCAATTGAAATTATAAAGATATTTAGTCAGGAAGAATATAATTATCTAAGATGAGTTTTGGCCAGGAGATGGAACCTAATCTTATTCTACCCAGTGACTACTTCACCTCATATCTTTATATATAAAGAAGTGTGTAAGACATACCAAACATTTATGAAAAATGGCATATTATTTCCCCACACCACCAGCAATTTACTCCTTAAAATAAAGATTTGCTTTTTATACTCTCTGGAGATGCCTTTCTATAAGATAGGTTCAGGAAATATGCAAATACAAAATATGGAGAACCTGAAGCTGATGCATTATCAGAGACTATAGAGGCTGAAAAAAAATAGAAAAAAAAATTGCAGGAAATTATATAGAGAGAAAAAAAGAGAGAAGAGAAGAGAGAAAAAAAAAAAAAAAAAAAAAAAAAAAAAAGGAAAGAAACTTGCTAAAATCTGTAAAATTCCTCCTGGAAAATGAGGTGCTGCTACTGCTGTGTGGAAGAAAATGGTGGGGACATTTTAAGTCTGTGAAGCAAAGCTGATTCAAGGCAGCTGGGGGTCTCACTCAGCTTTCCTCACAGCAAACCTGTTCATATTTATTTTGCAGTTAAAACATTGCTTTTCCCAGCACACTCCTACATTATTTGGGACATCTCTGCAGCATTGAGTCCTCAGTTTCCCTAGAGCAGATCAGGGGCAGTGATAGGCACCTTACTGTTGTGGGCACTTTGAATTGCATTTATAGCTATTGCCCTCTTCTGTTTTCAAAATGTCATTATAGTAGAACTTCAACTGTATTTTAAAAAAGGAAGTCCTTTTAAAATTGTCAAACAAATTTGTATGGGAAATCTCTCCCATATAAGCAACTTTTTTTTTCATGGTTCCTGACTTGAAGCAACCAGAATTAGGGGGAAGAAAAGATCTTCACCTTATGAAATACCATTTCATACAAAGCTAATTCTAGTTGTCTTCTGCTTTTGAGTAGAAGAGCAGAAGTGCAGAGAGATACAGAGTCTAAAATACAAATAATATGTTAGTTTTTCCTCAGATGCTTATAAAAGGAATAGTGAGAGAAAGTGCTAGCATTATACGCTACCTAAGGCAACTGAGTGACTAAGATGGTTATTGTTATTTTAAGTAAGCAAAAGTAGCTGCAGTCTCAAAAGAGTGGCAGATTAACCCTACTTAGGCATACTTTTTAAAATGGGTGCTTATCAGATTTTTTCTTTTTTTGAGGAGGAATCAATTAGTAGAGCCAAATTGTAGTGCATAGTACATCAGCAAAAATAGATGAAGTGATCACAGCATCAGCAAGCTTCTCCCTGGAAGAAAAGAGCAGTTTTAGAAACTTCATTGGTTGCGAGGGACTGCAGGGAAAGGACTGGTAAATATATTTTTCTGTATATTTTTATGCTTTTGGTAGTAGCAAAGCAGAATTAAAATTTGATGGTAGATTACACCACTGTTTGCTTTTCTAGTTACCGAGTATTACTCTTTTAAAGATTTCTGCCATGCCATCAAATAATTGTCAAAAAGAACTTTGACTTCACAGAAACTATATACTTTTCATATCAGTAAGAAAACCCTGGTTAATTAAAGTGCATTTCTGAGGCACATCAACCTTTTCAGCCAGCGATATGAATTTATAAAGGCAGAAATCTCTATCAGATCGCCCCACTGTGGATCTCAGGCTAGAGCTCAGTCTGGAGCATGCTCCATCTTCGGGGTTATCTTCTCTTTGTCATGAAAGAGGCAGACTTTCCCAACATAATTCTCTATTGTAACAGAAAGTCAGGTACAAGCGAGACTAAGAAACACTGATCTAGATCAACCGATTGCCAGGATACAATCAAGCCTTGTGTTGTTATTTTCTAGTGCTTTACGCAACACTGCTTTAAACCCTGCAGTTAATGGAACTTCTACACTTTACCTCTCTGCCTGTAATTTCTGTTCTCTACCAATTTCAGCCAAAGATCCCACTCTTTATGTCCCATGCCCTGCTGAATGCCTACCAGTAACCCCAGGAAATGTCCATGGAGGAGTGACAACCCCAGGTAACCTCCGCACTTAATGCTGCCCTGGGACACCCGGTGTTACCAGAAGTTCTCTCCTAGCATTGAAAAATCTTTGAGGGAGAAACACCCCTGAAATTCTAGCTGATGGTCATGAGGAAAGAAATATAGATATCTAGTATGATAACATGCCCTGGTATTTGCTTGATGCTTATTTTATCTTAGATATCTATTCCAGCCCCAGAGGAGAGAAGTAAAGGAGTGACAGGACAGTGTTAGGTTTAAAGCCTTATCCCATGTCCTCTATGCATTTCTTACAGGATATGAAAACTTAGTCAGAGTGAATTTTTCCCTTATATGCCTCTTAATATTATTGGAGATCCATTAAGAGTAGTATTCATTTCACTAGTGAATGTGAAATGTACATTTTAATTTGCTAATTAATTAAAGTATCAGTTTGTGATTTCTCAGCCAGTAAGATGCCAGGTATTAAGGTATTAGTCTTTGATATGCAAAGGTGCTGTTGAAGTGCATATTGGTGGGTAGACTTGGAAAGGCTTAATGAGTCTTGTTAATAATCATTTACCCAACATGATCTTCATTCTTTTTGCTTGGAAGGTATTGGCAGTTCTATATAACCTCTTTAGAGAACTTTCACAATATATAATTTGGAAAGCATATTTTATACAAATACCTGTGTGATAAAAACAATGTTTAAATAAAATAATACTTTTTTTTTCACAGTTCTTTGGATTTAGATAACCCTTTGTACACAGCTGAGATGAATTTGCTGGCATGGGCATAGAGGAAAGTTAGCATAAGCTATGCCAGGTGTGCATGTACCCCAAGCTACCTGTTCAGGAATATGTGCTCTTTCCAATGGTAATGTAAAATAGATTAATCTTGTTTTATTGAATAATAATTTAACTTTTTTTATGGGACAAGAATATAATGTGGGCAGCTACTGAAGAGCTCTTTTTTGCGTGATGTGTATTCGCACTGATCCATTAAAATCTATTTTATTAAGAGCTGAAGATAATAGCCTAGATTCACTTTTATAAATGTTTACCTTGGCACTGAAAATGCTGTGGTGCTTATATAGATAGTAAAAGATAATGGAATAATTATAATGTGTTTGTTTTGCTAGTTCAAAAACTTGATAAAGCAAACTTCTGTCTGGAAGATGGCTTTGTTTTGTTAAATTATCCATAAAAACCTTGTTCTCTGAAGGTCGGATCATCAGTCAAGGCTGCCTTGGTTACTTTCTACTGCTTTCTCTGCATAGATACATGCACAGTGACATGCCAGCTACCTTTATAGCCAAAGTGTGCTTCTTTTGTCTGTTTTTTAAAATCTTAGCAATGAAGCAGGAGCTGGTGCTCTGCTGGCACAAACAAACTATGCTAATGTGTTTGTAACCCACAAAAGAAAGTTAAGGTGTCCATGTGTGGAAGCTTATGTGAAGGAAACCACTCCAAAGTCTCGGAGGGAACTAGAGGAATGACAGCCAAAAATATCTTTTATTTTTGAAGTAGAGAGAATGGTCAGGAGGCAAAGATAGTGCTTTGGAAATTACAAATGGCAAGTAGATGTTTTACTGACCTTCACTAATGGTCAACTGGTTCAACCTTTTCTCCTAATCACTTAAGTGTGAGCAATGTGTAAAACAAGCGCTGTAGGAAATATATTTCTGCCTAACAAACAACTAGGAATGTTTATTCAGCTTTAATTATGGGAGTTCAGGTGTGTTCTTGTTTTTGCATGCTGCTTTATCCAGCACATCTCAATGAGCATGCAAATAGGATGTGGTACAGTGGTACGTTCATTTAGGGCCTGCACCATTCAATGCTCCATGCAGGAGTCTTTCATCCTTTTGAATTGATTCTGTCAGGGATCTGTGCAGTGTGTGCAAGACTGGCCTGGAAAAATCTATGTTGTAGCATTCTCTGCATTAGGACTGCTATGGGGTTATGTTTCCTGGAAAAACCTCTGTAGCAAAGAAATGAAATGCATATTATCATTAACAATCGTAACTTTAAATAAAAAAAAAAGGTTTAAAAATACAAGTCCAAGTGCATTATAGGTAGGGCAGAAACAGTCTGACAATTATACTGATAGTGTAAATCCTGTTGTGTGTTCCTGATTCCAAAGAAGTTCTGTCTCTGTGTCTCTTCCACTGACAACCATCACCACATCTCCCCGTCTATAAGTTCTCTTCGCATCCTGACCAGGAATGGTACAAAGTGACTTATTTGAGCCACATTGCAACAAACCAATTGTGTGTGTTGTGACCCTACGTTCTGAATGAGAGTTACTTCTCCTATAGTAAGGGCTCTGTAGAATTGAAAAGGACCTTTTAACAATATAAATATTAATTTTTTTGAGCACGAGAGGGTTTTTCAGAAGATGAAACCTTTCCTCAGAGTAGGTAAATGATTTTTCCTTCCACTTGAGCTGGAGAGGTCACAGCCCAGGTGACATCGTTCCTCTGTTTCAGTCTTATTGGAAAATGCTACGTTGCACCTACTGCACAGAGTCTTTCCATGACCTGTTCCCACCAAGCATCTGTGTCGCAGTCCATGCCCCATCCTCATCCAAGCCCAGCCAAGGCAGGGTATGTGCATGTATGTCAGGTGTGCTTGTCAAGCTTAGGGAGATATCTTCCATTTCTCTTGGAATAAGCATAATAATTACACCCAGGATTAAAAGTAAAAATATTTTATCTCTTTCCAAAAGCTAATTTCTAACCAGCAGATCTCTTTTTTTCAGCCTAGCTATACTGTAATGTGCCCTACTAGAAAAGATCTAAAGGTCAAAACAATGTAAAAACTCCTACATGAAAAAACCCTTGAAACACAATGGCCAATGGGCTGTTTGTGTCTCTGTTAGCCCATGATAGTGTGCAATATTGCAGCTGTATTCAGGGCAATATTTCAAATTGTTCTGGGTTAACTGTAACCAGTATCATACCTGTCATTGCTCCAAGTCCCTTAAATCGCTATTACTTTCAGAAATGGTTTAGACTTCAGAAATGACTATTTGAAATCAGAGGAGCTGCTGCCTCGTGAGGCCTCTGAAGGCCTCAGAAGGAAGCAGGAGCTCTTTGCGAGAACTGTCCCTTATCTCCCCTTGAGAAAATGCCAAAATCTGTTCATGCAGACACCTGGCTATCTCTCATTAGCTTGTGAATTTTGCGTGAGCAGCAGCTGGAGTTTATGCTATCCACATAAGCTAAAGAAGTCATATGCACTAGTATTCACAGGATCATTCCCTTGAACTGCTTTTTTTTTTTCCTACGCGTCATCTAGAGGAAAACATAGTATTATAAACAACTTGAGGCTTTCCAGAGCATCCTAGATCAAACTCAGGACTGAGAAAGAGAATTACATTAAAACATGTGTCTGTTCATGTATTTATTTTCTAATTAACCAGAATTTTATTTCCCAGTTATTTTTTTTCAAAACCAAACATGTATTTGTTACAAATCCATAATAGTGACAGTCTAAAATAGAGTTGTAACTATTTCTGTCACAGCAAGATTGGTAATCATCCCCAAAGTGCCTACAATTTTATGTTTCTTTAGAAAACAGTGGAAAGAGAAGCGATACACTGGGACATTTAGGGGAGGCTGCATTGCAGGGCCAGGTTCTCGGTGCTGCTTTAAGGCTCCCCTTACTGCAGCACTGGTTGGGGATGATACCTGGGCATTTACCTGCTTTGTAGAGCCTGGGAAGGAGTGTGCTCCTTGGTGTCCACCTTATCATGACACAGGAGAGAGTTTTGTAATTTTTCTATGGGGGCAGAAAAATATTGCAATATGCATATTGCAATTGCAATTTGCAGGATAGTTTGCATAGTTATTGATGTATAAATAAGGGAAAGCAATTTAGTGCCATTGCCAGAGCTCAGTGGCACTCTGAGACTCTGGTCTTAGTGGGAGGAAATGTTTGAATCCTCTAGACTTTGACACAGCTACATACATACTTAGTAATTAAAATGTCTTTACACATTGTTTAAGCTTGTCTCTTGTGCGCAGGGTTGATGGTGAATTTGTGAAATAGGGAGAGGGTTCCCGATCCAGGATGTGGTGTAGGGACCTGAGGCTCAGCGTGGTTCAGAAGGTCAAGGAAGGCACAGCAGAGCTCATGGCTGCCCTGTTAACAAAACACCCAATTTGCATATATTGGAGGGCCTTCCAACCTTACGCGTATGTATTGGAGGTGTTTGGGAGATTAAAATCATAAAAGGAATATGGGGAATGAAGGGGGATGTAACAAAAAATCTATTCAAAATAAAACACAGACAAAAATGCTATGAAAAAATAATAGACGTTAAAGCAAAGCAACTGTACAGGATCCCTCTTTTCCCTTTTCCTCCCTGCAAAAAGTAGGTTTTGGAGAACCTTTCTCATAGCTATGAGAAAAGCTATGGAGGAGAAGTAAAACTATTCCACTCCACCAGCCATTGTGTCACCCAAACATGATCCTGACTTTACTTTACCAAATGTCCTACAAATAAGAGTTGATTCTGGTTCACTATTATCGCAAACCCTGATTATTCTACTCCAAAAGATAATTTGCTGTGTCTCTTTGTGCTTAAGACTGTATTTGCAAAACATCAGGAAATTCCCAGGTAGAACTTGCTCATTTGAGTGCAATTTAAAAGAAGCAGCATGGGGGGAGGTAAATGAAAATCCTATATTAAAGTAAATGACTGAAGGAGAACTTCTGACATTGAAGATTATGTTAAACCATACATTTGGGCAGATTAATTAGTCAGGATTAGTTTCTACTGCAAATTTATGCAGAGCCTTGATCATTGAACTTCACTGGTAATTGCTTGCTTGCATCCTCATAAAAAGAGGAGATAAATGGTAGCTGATGAAAGGCTCCAAATTATTGTCTCTGCAGAAATAAAAACAAACGTACTGCAGCTATATGGAATGGTTACACAGAGAATTTCTAGTTCCTTTTTTGAAAATAGGATTGTTATTAACTGAAAGAGATTATTTAATAAAAAAATAAGACATAAAATGTTCTTTCATTCTAGGATCAAACTGCTTATTATTGCTTTGATATACTTCTTTAATAAAATGAAAGGACTTGTTCTCCTTAGGATGACTTTAAAGTAGGCTTTACAGAATAGGTAGAAGGGAAATCTTGAGATTTTATTTACTGATTTTGAGGCTAACAGAAAGCTTAATATTTTTGATGGAAATATTTTATTGACTTCTGCACATTTAGGAGTGAATCCTAGGTCATTTGCAAGGAAGTAAAAATCAGTGAAAGATATGAATTTGAACTGATATCCACCTGCTTCCCTTGCCCTGTTACCCCTCCCCTTATGAGTTTTCTTATGGATTTTAAGCTTTCTGGCATAGGAAATATAGTGTTTGTTTGCACAAGCTTTAGCTAAAACAATGTATATTCAACTCAGTTTGTCTCCAGGCATTTCCATGTTTCAACTCTTTTTTAATAGTACAGATGGACAATCATGCAGATTTAATGACTGCAAGAAGGAAAGACTCCATAAGGTTCTTTTTCTATACAAAAACATAGGAATATATGCTTCATTATTTCTGTTAATAGCAGAATAAATATTCCAAAATTATGAACTCCTCTTCCTAATACTCTGAGCAGTTCAAGATCTATAAGTTATATCTAAATTTCCAACAACTTCTTATAATTTTATTGAACTGCTTCCATGATTAGGATGGATTTTACAATTGAGTTGATCTGTTTTGAGGCACTTTCCTCCTAAAGGCACAGAGCAGCTGTTGCTGCAGAAAGTACTGCTTTTCTTTAACTACAACTAAGGTTCATCTTATATGGAAAGCAAGTTGCAAAGCTTTGCACCTACATCTTGCTAAAGGAGGATAGTAAAGGCGTATTGATTAGGTTACAAAATGCAATTTGAAAGACACAGTTTAATTCAAGTCACAGTTAAAATTAGTATTAATGAACGATGTATACTAGGGAAAGAAGTGATACCTAAAACGTTTTTTCTACAGAAGATAATTAAACCTCCATAATAGTGAGGCAATTTTGTTCTTGGATTGTTTGCAGCAGAATTTATTAACTGTTAGAACAGTACTATTGAATCTAACCAGATTTTTCTGACCTTGGTTATTTATATTTATCCTCAGCTTTTGCGGGTGTTCTTTCCTCCAAGCATTTTAAGGACAGAATTAAAATCACTTGCATTTACCTAACTATTTGCCTAGATTCCCATTATTGTAAAGTCTTGTTTGTCTGAAGATGGCTGAGGTGCCTGGGGAGTGCTTGTTTTAGGCCTACAGCTTTGAAATAGCCAAAGGGAAATTAGATGAATCTCAGTTTTTACTGTAGGTTTCCTCTATGCCTTCTACTTTGAAAGTTTGCTGAGTGATGTTTATAGACCTATTAAAAAATAATAAACTCAACTCACATTTTACAAGACTGGAGAACATTTCTGCAAATTTCTTTTTAAAATTATTTACTTTTTGCAGTGCAGACAAGCCTAAAGACTGTGAATGGCTATGTCCTTACACAAAGTATTACACAGATGCACAGCATAAAGGAAACCCTGAGTCTCTCCTTCAAAGAATTACTCTTTGAGTGTACAACAGTGGAACAAAACAAACATAGCAGGAGATGTGAGAGGCAATCCCTACAGGCATGTTTTGCATAGACTGCATAAGTGTATAGTTTGTATATGTAATGAGCAGATTGGAAGTGGTAACTGTATTTGCTTCCAGCCATACTCATTATTATTTTCTATGGTCTATGCTTCTGTGAGGCAAAACCAATTTTGGGGGGCTTAATCATGAGTCTTTTATTTAGTTGGGTTTTGTTTTCTCATTTGTGTTTTTCTCTTTTGGACCCTTTGAACATACCATCTTTTCCAGATAAGACAAAGAAAAAGTCCATTTTGAAATCTTTTCAATGTCTGAAGTGAGCGCAGCACATTTTCAGGAAACACTCCTTCCCCTGAAATATCCTAATTTAAAATTTCAATGCCACATTTTTGCTGTTTGTGTGCAGCATCTTTAATTACATTGCCCCAAATAATCACCTCCAAAAGGAGAGGGTGACAAAAAAATTACCAGCCTGCCAAGGATTTTGTAGACCTTGAGGTCTCCTGGGAGGGAGAAAGAATATACAGCCAGAAGAAAACATGTCTTCAAGCAATTTTTGGTAATAGGTTTTGTCATTTTCAATTAATTTTTTTTAACCATTATCCTCTGAATGTAGTAGAGAAATGGAACATCTTGTTTGTCAATTAATGTAAAGCATTTTACAAAGGATGTTATGACATTTGCCTCACTCTCTCACTATCAATATGACAGTCTAGTTACTAGCTCAGTGTGTTCCTTGCTCATGTATTTATCATGAGGACAGATTGGAGTCACTGTCCTTTCTGTGGCTTACACTTACCACCTCCCTATGCATTATTCGTCTTGCCACCTGTGATTTATTTCAAAAAGTTCCTGTAGATTTCTCTGTGCTACAGAGATTCATAAATATGGATTTGGATAACCTAGTGTTTATTTAATGAAGTCAGTGCTCATTACACTGGGAATAAATTGTTAACTGGCTTTACTTAAAGTTTGTTTGGAGTAAGAGCCTAATTTAGCAACTGGCTTCAAGTCCCTCATTTCTTGAGAAAGCTGATGATAAATCTATCAGGGGTAGGTACTAATATTCAAATATCAATAAGAAATACCACTCTGAATTTCTGGGTGACAAAAAACAGAAACTTACCCTTGATATAAACCTCCAAGCTACAGAGAAGATGAACACCAGAAGACCTGAGATTTCTCTTTGTGTGAAAGATCAGCGCCCCAGACAGCAGTACGTACCTACTAGTGCATCGGTTCTCACAGAAGCTGGAAATGCTGAAACTACAAAGGAGATCCTGAGTGCTCTACTTCAGAAATCCAAAAGAAAAATGACTGAGATCATTTGGACAAATAAACATGGTAGGAATTGACACCATTTAGAAATAACAACAGTAATATTCGTAGGTTCCTAGGCACTAGAATAGGAAAAGAATTGCATGCCACTAGGATTAGTCTTGGGCAGAATTGCTTACATGTCCTAAGAAGGGAAGTCACCTCCCTTTTAATAGAATAAAACTGAAGCAATAACTATGCAAAATAGTCAAAATAGTTATGTCTCAGAGACAGATGGATTGAAGTCCATGTTTATTCTCCTATAGCAGAATAGTAAACAACGTTTCTGGTAGGAAGAAAGGACATTTATTAACAAGGGAAATATGTGATCTGAGATCTGTCTGAGAGAAGACGCCAAGAAAACAGTGCAAAACATTCCTTAGTGAGGAAATTACTATGCTAGGTTCAACACACACAGAGACTCTTTCTTTTGATAATTTTCTTCTTTAGCTATATTTGATATGCAAATAATTCAACTAATTTTGTGATATTCAGTAGATTGTTTCCAGAAGACATTTCAGGCCCTTACACAGCATCAGTACCAATCATCAGTACATGGAGACACTCTCTGAATTTGGCGGTGAACAAACAACGTCATCCCTCTAATCGCACCACTGTGAAAGGACATGGTCTGACAAAGCCTCTCTGGCTTCTGTGGGAAATGGCTTGTGAATTGCAAAGGATGCATGAAATGGATGCACAAAATGAAGAGGATGCAGAGAGGATATGGCTTCCAGCAACTGTGAGCCCCTACAACTGCTCTTTAATCCTCCCGCTGGTCTCAACCCAGTTCTCAGCTAGCTTGGGCAGAACACCCCCAGAAAAAAAAAGGGCAGGATTCTTTTTTTGGGGGGCTATATCCTCTATGTCTATGCATGGAAGTTTAGCCAATACAATCTTGAATAAAAAGGGTTCAGCTCAGCTGCTAAAGAAGGGGGAAGGCAGAGCAGACTATCTTTGTGATTTGAGAGAAGAATTTCTGTCTATATTTATTTGAACTAGTGAGCAATCACTGCCAAGAGATTAACTGGTGCTTGAAATTAATGTATGAGCAATGAAGACTAAGAAAATTTTTAGCCAGGAAATGAGGGATAGCTCCAAAACATATCTGCTCTCATACAATATAGCCTGATCCTTCTTAAAGTGGAGACAGGTGTGACCTTTGAATCTGATGCTTCAACCTCCAGCAGCATATACTGAACCCTGGCTTTCTGCAAGCAGAAAGCAAACTTTTGTGTATTCGTGCATTGCTTTCCACATATAGCTTTTGGACTGTAAGGGTGATGAAGGACAAAATTAGGATTTTTTTTTTCCAAAAACATAATATTTGAGAAGGATACAACTATACAGTGTTAAAATTCCCTTAAAAAATTCTATGTAAAAAGTTATATAATAAGAAGAATATAATTATATTTACTGTCAGAAGAGCATTCTTAGCTGGACTTCTCCATATCACGATAGAATTAGTTCAAAACTGTATGGAGTCTATTCCACCCATCTTTTCCTTCTGCAAATAAATGCAGAACAGATCAAGGCTTAGTAAGTCATCTGAACATGCTTGGACCAACTCTTTAGATTTTGCAGTCTTTGGACTTTTTATATTTGGATTTCAATCTACTCCATTTTTTGAGTCAAATATCCATTTGAAAGAGGCAGAACAACTACACATATACCCAAAGATAAGATGGTGTTATCCCAGATGTTAGGCACAAGTAGGGCTCTGAAACACTTCTTCATGGGGTAAAATACTAGGCTAAAATAGTGAGAAAGTGCAAAAGACTCTCTCTGACTCGGTAACTGTTGGAGTTGTTGTGCACCTCACTAACCATGGGGTTGCTATCTTACAACATCTCTCACCTTTCTGCACCCACAGCAGGGCTCCAGCAAGCTTGGATTGCCTCCAAAAAGCGTTCTTCATTGCAATTAAAGGACAGAAGTCAGAACTCCATGTAACAAAAGCAAAAAAAAATGACAGAAATTATTTCTGATTTTTGGCAAGAGCTGAGTGTGAAAATTAAAAAAAAAAATCAAGTAAACACTACTTACTGAACCTTCTTTGTAGTACACAAAGATCAGGACTAAAATCATTATGTCGGCTCTGTTATCATTCTTGTAAGCACATAGCAAAGTGGTGCTGATATGCTACAGGTCCATCTCCAGCCAGGGGAGAAGAAAAACACTTAAGAACACTATAAATTATGTTTATTGCTCTGACCTGGAAAGACCTAGTCAACCATGCCGTGATTCTAAACTGAGAAGAACAGGATGAGCCAGGAGATAATTTATCTGGATATTATCACTTGACTTGGTTCTCCTGCCTTCTCTCCTTCCTGCTCAGAATACACCTGTAACCATGCCACTTCTGCCCCAGAATTTAAAATCGGGTATGCTGCACATAAATCCATATCCCTGTGAATATGTGGGCTAAATAATAATCTGGACTTTCACTCTTCTTGTTAAACACAGTGGTGGAGGAGCAGCCACCTGTGCACTTGCAGGGAGACAACCAACCCTGTACTACAGGGCAAGGAAGGAGGCTCCACTCCAGTTTGGCCTCTGTAACCCAAACGTGCTTGTGTGTGATGTAAAAGTAATTATTGCCTTATACAGCCAGTGTGAAATTGTTCTGGCCTCCAGGCAGTCACAGAAATAATTCTTTTACATGCAACCTTGTACAAAAAGGACATTGAGTTTCTAGAGAGGGTCCAGCATAGGGCCATAAAGACGATTAGGGATGAGGATATCGTATGAGGATAGACTAAGCAAGCTGGGCCTGTTTAGTCTGGAGAAGAGAAGACTGAGAGGAGACTTGATCAACATGTTCAAGTACCTGAGCGGTGAATGTAGGGAGGATGGGGCAGGCTCTTCTCTGTGGCGGTCGGTGACAGGATGAGGTCAACTGGTGTAAGTTGAAACATAGGAAATTTAACCTCCATATGAGGAAGAACTTCTTTCCTGTGAGGGTGGCAGAGCTCTGGCACAGGCTGCCCAGAGAGGCTGTGGAGTCTCCTTCTCTGGAGATCTTCCAAACCCGCCTGGATGCCACCCTGTGCCCCGTGCTCTAGGTGTCCCTGCTGGAGCAGGGGGGTTGGACTAGATGATCTCTAGAGGTCCCTTCCAACCTCAACCATTCTGTGATTCTGTGATTCTGTGACCTTGCTCTTCATATTTGTTATATTGTTTTGTCAGCTTTGGGTTTGGGGCAAAACTGGGCATGAATTGCTATTGCTATGCTTCTTGCAATTTGCTTTTATGATTTATATTATATTTGTGATTTTACAGCACTCCTCTGTTATGTATGTATGTATGAAAAGCAGTAATGCAAAAAGAGTTACAGAGAGGGAATCTAGACCAAAGTATTCCTAAATAAACCAATCAAGCAGGTGGTACTGGTCCAACTAAGCACAGTTGCTATGAAACTTAGCCTTATCTTTATGTTTCACTTTAATATGAAGGAAGTGAATACAGAGCCCTAATGTTATGCCCTTTTTATGGTATCTAACCTTGCAAACGTAGGATGTATAACTGAAAGTCTTTCTCCTTTTTTCTTTTTCCTTTGTCTCCAGAGCTACTATGATCCGTTGTTGTTCACCTCCAGGAAAGTGAATGGCAAAAAAAAGCCTGTTTCATAAGGGTAAAATTAAACCAAATAAAATAAAAATAAAATTCGCTGTCTGAATGAAATTAATTTTTTTATGATGATCTTTTTTTAAGCTGATATCTCCCTGCAAACATTTTACTCTTGTTACATGTAAAAATGTTCAGTTCAGCTTGTAGGAACAGTTTAAAATCTGACCTTGTTAAGAAATTGTAAGATTCTTGAGGCAAATCAGGAATAAATAATCCATAG
This sequence comes from Crypturellus tataupa, assembly GCA_034781795.1. Lineage (NCBI taxonomy): Eukaryota > Metazoa > Chordata > Aves > Tinamiformes > Tinamidae > Crypturellus > Crypturellus tataupa. The sequence goes on from JAWLRI010000078.1 coordinate 664,222, forward strand.
AGAGATAAAATAGAAAAACTTATACTAATGCTCCAGTAAAGAATATGTTTACTCGATTTGGAAATGATGCAGCAATGTGCTTTCTTTCTGTGTTTGGTGCTGGGAAATCATGATTGTTTTCTTAAATAATAAATGATAAAATGTAAATTTATAAATGATATAAATGTCAAAGGTAAACTTGTCTTTCTCTTTTGGGTTGTTCAGGATTTTGTAGTTCTAGTGGAGTTATCTGGATGGAAATAAAAGCCAATGCTTTAGCTAGTTCAACAGATAGCATTGCGTAGTATTCCATTATGTTTCTGAATATATATTCATTATATTTCTGAAAGGATATTTCTGAAAGATTATTTGTGAGGAAAAAATAGCCTGTGTAAGACAATATAAGGAGATTATGCTAGTTGATGCAAAGATGCAATATTATCTTCAAAATATGAATATAATTGTTATTTTGTTATTAATATTCATAGGCTATAGGTCAATCGTCTTAAAATGTGCTGTTGCTTTCTGTCATGGAAGTTTACAGAATGAAGAGGCAATTAGAAAATTCATTTTTCTTCTCTCTCACTTTAACATTCCATTGATTATTCAGGGGTTTTCATGTTTTTTGAATTTTTTTTACAGTGCATTATTTCAGTTGTTTTAGTCTATTGATCTTTCTTTAAATTATATTCCAAGAATACTTCTATTTTTCACAAAAAATGATCACTGTAAGAATTCATTATTACACATTAAAAAGGTCTCACTTGAACAAAAGGTCACTGTTTACACAGCAAATCAGAATTAGTTACTTACTTAAAATGCTTGTTTTAACATCTACATGAAAAAATAATATATTCTTATTATTTGTATATAACAAACTCAAATATGTTTTAACATAGCTGTGAAAACTGTGAGTAGCTACAGAACTTTTTTCATTATTGTTGTGCCTCATCTCAAATGTTTATTCCAAGCACCAGCTTGATATCTCCTAAATCCTTTTCTGAAATCCTGTAAATGAAATGGTGTTCTAAAATTATGTTCTAAAATTATATAAGCTATCAATGAGCAGAGGTATTAGTGTATTCTTATTGACACATCTATGCCATTTTCGTATTGTCATAATTTTGGTCCAGATGCTCAGCTATCAGTTTTAGACATTAAGTAGGTGGATTTGGAAGCTCTGGCAATCCAGAAGCAATGTGTTCTGTTTAGTTCTGGGGTGACCATACATTCATGACGTTATTTATATCTTATAACTGCAGCTATGGTAGCTAGCACTTAATGTATAGTGTGTGCAAAATCACATTCCCATTTGTTATCTGAACACAGTTTCTTTACATGGAGAGGCTGTGTGGACCTCATAAGGGATTTAAATGAACTTACAGGAAGCCAAAAGTCCAGTGTACTTTTCTGAATGTTATCCATGTTTCTGAAGGAAGAGGGAAAGAAATATCCTTTGAAACTTTGTTGTTTTATCTATACATGATCTAATATCATAGACTGAAGGTATTAAAACTTTTACTAAGTTCTGTCTGATGCTTTCCCTGCCAAATTACTCTTGGTCAGAGTTGGGTGTCTTAAAGCACTTGGTTGATTTAGGATGTGGATGTAAATGCTGAAGCTCAGTTTATGAGCTTCATTATTTCTGGAGCAAGGCTTCCTACATAGTTCATTAATCTGTCTGATTTTTATTATCTGTCCTTCTGAACAATACCCACCTTTCTTATCTGGCATTTTGACACTGAGGTTTAATGGCATTTAAAAAGATGACAGGGCCATGCAGTGAAGTTACAAGACATACGTATTAAATTGTTCAATTATTATTAGATCATTCCATCCCTGAAATGAAATCTCTGCTGTTTTCCCATTTAGGTTTTAGTTTTTGCTCCAGTAGGTTGAACATAATATTCTCTATGAAACAATTTTCTTTTGCCTTCAGAAAAGAATTATTTTTCTGCTCGTCCACAAAACAGAATGAGTGAGACAGCAACTAGAGGATCCCAAATACACCATTATCTTGTATAGATTTTGAGCCCTTCCAAAATCAATATAAATAAGTTTCATTAAACCAAATCCTCCAGCTTTAATACATCTGATCTTACACTAGTCTATGGAGGGCTGTTCCCAGACTTGTACAAACCACTTACTTTACCTTCAGAAAAACATTGCGCCTCCATGGTAGGACTTCTATAAGACTTAAATATATGGCTGTATTAGCTTCCAATTTTGAAGCAAAAAAATAGATCTAAATTCTTACTGATAAGGCTGTGCTGGCTTCTATTAGGTAAGAGCTAATTTGACTCAGTCATTCAAGTAGGTCTTACTACTTCTGTGATTTATAAGATAACATTTTTATCTTTAAATTTCTTTTCAATATACTTTTAAGCTGAAGAACTTATTATGCTTTAGGTATATGTGTGTATTTAAGATGAGCATACTAACGTTAGTTTTCCTAATGTGAAAATGTGCTATTCATATCCAACTTGAGCTCATTACTATACCATTTTTATTAATCTTCATAACCATATTGTACTAAAATAAATAAAAACTCTTTCATAACAATCTTGAATTACTTACAGAGAGCAATATGCTCCTTCTGTAGGCAGAGAAAGCAGCATCTTTTCTGATGACCTGAAGCTTTTTGACTAGCATAAGAGGTTGCAAAAGGTTCAGGGATGCACTTCTGTCGAGAACAGATTCTCTGCCTTGTATGGAGCAGTTTAGCCTTCACGCATGTGTTCTGTGCCTGGAAGTGTCTCTCTGGTTTAGCACATGTTTTTTATCTCTGAAATGCAGGGCTTCTGCAATATGCTTCCAACATAATTCTGGATAAGTGCCTGTGGAAGCGCTCAGCCTTTGGAATAGATAAGTATGAATGGGAGTGCTTCAACAGCAGACATTGGACTGTCTTTGCAAGCAGACTTGTGTGGGATTTTCTCATCACTTTCAGGTCTTAGGAACTGCTGCTTGTAGCCATTTCTTTCCCAGGACATCTTGAAGTAAAAACCTATCTGTTTGCTAGAGAACTGAGTCTGCGCAGTAAGTGACATGACTTTTTTTTTCCCCTGGTGGTTTTCTGGCTGTCTCTAGGTTACTATCATCTGGATATATGAATATGGTTTGGCAAGTTAGCTTGTCTCGTTGTAAAGATAACTCTATTTAAAGTGGTGATGATAATACATATTCATCTTTCATTGGTGAGCACCGTTAGTATCCCTGGCAAATCAGTAAACAGAAGTGCAAACATCTCCATATTATGAGAACCACTGAGTCATCCATGTTGGGATGGAGCTTGAGGGATCTCCATTCTAACCTCCTGCTCCCTCAGCTCTCACAAGGCCAGTGCGTCGACCCTGACCGTCCTGGTGGTCTCTGTGGACTTCCCCCAATTTGCTGACTTTTTTTCTGCACAGGAGGGCCAAACCTGGGTGCCATGTCTAGGCACAATCTCATATGTGTTGAGTAGAGAAGGATATTTCCTTCCCTTGGCCATGCAGCCCGGGATGATGCTGACATGCCTTGCTGTTCAGATGAACGAGTGACCATGTCCAGCCAATGCCCACCAGGATCTCAGGGCCTTTCCTGTAATGCTACTCCCCATACAGTCCCTGTATCACTGCAGGCAGTTAGCCTGCTCCAGGAGAAGGTCATCATACCTGTCCTTGTTTGTATTTCATGAGCATCATGATGACCTGTTACTGCAGCCTGTTCTGGTTCCTGTGATGGCAGTCTTGCTCTTGAGTATATGGACAAAGTGCCTCAAACTGGTATTATCTGCAGACTTGATGAGGTTACAGTTCTTTTTCTCCTCTAGCTCAGTGACACCCTGGCCTCAAATCAAGGGGTCAGTGGGAATTGCTGAAAAAAATCTACAGAACTGAGTTTAGATTCGCAGTGGATAGTGAAACTCCACAGAAACCAGGAGAGACACTAGGTCAGCCTAGTGGTCCAAAAACATCTCATTTTCAAGGTTAATTCTAGTTTATGGATAAGTTCTGCTGTAGTAGACCCTGCCCTGCCCTTGTCTCTGTAGAAATCTCTTATTTCTACAGAAATAATAGACAAATCCATATCTTCTTACACTTGCATTTGCCTCTTGCATATTCTTACAACATTCCTTTTCCTTGAGATTCGTTGAACTAAACTCTAAGCACTGTTAAAGCATAATCCCTAAGAAGCACTGCTCTTATTAGCTACCTTCTGAAAATTTCATTGAGACCTTTATATATGTTTTTCTTGCAAACTTTTCCTTTTAATTTATTTGCATGAATGGCAGACATCTTTCAGATTTCATGAATTCTTTATTGATAGTATCATTATTCACTATTTGAACATCCAGGAATCCTTTTAATGGAGTGACATGAAAATCAATATGTGCTTGAAAAATGTTTTCAAATTGCTTCCTCTTCTGGCAAGTCAATAAAGTCCTACAGCAGGAGGTTAAACAGAGCCCTGATTTAACAGCAACAGGAATCTTCTTGGGACAGGACACAAGCATGTTTATGAAATAAGAATGTTATTGTTCTTGGATGTCATTGAATGGAAGTCACTTCCAGGCTCATATACAGAAGTCTTTTTCTAAGGACCTTAGGATGGCGATATGCATGAAAGAATCTGTAGTCTGTGTCTTTATTTTTAAATTATGCTTAAAAAGTCAAGTCTGAGCTCTACCTTTCCTTAACCTATGAATCCAGATGCAGATGATACCAAACTGTGGGGAGCAGCTTATGCACTAGAAGGCAGGACTGCTGTAATGACAGCCCTGGATGGGCTGGAGAAAGGGGCCCCGGTATCACACCTGGGGCTCTCTCTTTGCAGGAAAACCTGTCTTTTTATTTCTGCTGGGATTTCAAAAAAGTTTTCGCTGGCACACAAACCAGCACATGTGTGTCTATGGTATGGCCATGAGGGTAGAGCTCAGATCCTCCTCCATCACCCCCCAGGCCAGGCGCCAAAAGCCTCTAGACATCCATCTGCAGAAATTCAGGCACGTTGTCTCTTTACCTCAAAAATGGAGAAGTTGCATTTTTCTGCAGGGGAAGTGCAAGGGAAAGCAACAAAGCTAACATCTCAGTCTTGCTTAGCATTTCATCTATGTAGTTCAAAGCACTCGGCAAACATGTCCTTTTTATGTGATTAAGTGAATGAAGAGATGTTGCTGTGCATTTGTTTCATGGAGCTTTAGAAACAAGCTATTAGTTCTTTTCTTAGCAGTTGAATAGTAAGGTAAGAAGCCAGAGATCAGTCATAAAGGTGGCAGTATTAAAGTGTGGAAGATGTTTATTATATAGATTTATAATGCCATCCTTGACATCAGAATATAATAGCAGTTAAGCCGTGTGTTTGATTTCCTGAGGAATTAGAAAATATTTTAGAACATCAGAGAACATTTTTTTCATCTTGTTCTATACAAAAATATTCTTTTGATTTATACACCATATTCTTATTGCCTCTTCCCTTGCTTTTTTAGGAGGTACCCATCAGAAGCAATGAGAGGGAGAACAGTATCTTGATGAGAATAATGATTTTATTTAATAAAAATTATTAATGTATTCATATTAACAGAGAATTTGCCCATAGGACTTGCTAGAAAGAATTATCAGCTGTAAATCAAAGGGCTAAAGCATATATCCATCAATTTTCAGAAGATGACAATATTTTTTGTGCTGGAATGTTTCCAATTAAGTGAATCAGTTCTGTGTTGCTTGTGTAAAAAAGTAAAGTAAAGACGAGATAATTCTGAGGGAAACAGCAGCAGAGAGAAGTTTGATATTGACTTGATTTCGTAGCTTCCTACTTACCAACCTCTGGATTGTAAATAGGCAACACTATATAATAGAGAAAGATCTTTTCAACATAATACAGAAAATAACTATTAACAGAAAAAATGTGTGACTTGTGCATCTAAGCATATAAGATAAATATGCAGGTGTTATTTTATATATAGAAACAACAATAAATACATTTATTAGAAATAATTATTATAATTGTAGTAAACTTTACAGAAAATACTTGGAAATACTTTTATTTTTTTCCATGGTATTGACCATTGTGCATATGCATATATGTATACATAGACACACAGATATATATTTACATCAGCTCTTCTCTGTCTGAAATTTTCTTTAACAAATGACTAACAGTGCTAAAATAATAAATGGACTTTCATCATCTTCAATTAAATTCTATCAAGGAAAACTGGAACATGGAGTTTTGTGCAAAGGAAGGAGCAGTATAAAAATGTAAAATGTCCCTCATCCTCTCCCCTTTTGCTTTTTTTCTTTATTATTAGTACTTTGTATGTTGCTTTTCATTCTTCTGCTCCCTATTACCCTTCTTGACTCTGCCGTGCTCCTGTGTTAGTTGCAGACTCTCTGCTCTGCTGCTGTCATGCTAACCAGCAGCCTGTGCTTTCACGTTCCCACACAGCCCAGCCAAGCTGCGATTGCTCTGTCTCACGCATTCACTCCTCTCATTCTCCTCAGCAGAAAAGGTGCAGTAATTGTCTCCACTCTTGAAGACAGTTTTGTTTTAGGTAGGATTTTTTGGGGCAATGAAATGCATCCACAGTTCCCTTTTTATTTCATTCTTCTCTCTGTGCTGCCGCTTTGACATTCCCGTTCTTCCCAGTGACATACTGATGCCAATATTTTTTCTGCAAAATAACACCATATCTAGTAGCCTGATAGAGAGATAAATTCATGGTGCTTGGGTAGTACCCAAGTACTACCAAGTGTTAGTCCTAGCTCTGCTGTTTTGACAGTAGTAAAATCTGTGTCTGTCGCTCAGTCTGTGATAAATGGGTGGTGAAGTCACACCATTTCTATGCAAGGGCACAGAAAAGACTAGAGAACATAATGCTAAGCACATGCAGCTCTAAAGGTCATGCCACTATACTGCTACTTGGATTTTGTCAGATCCAGCTCATGATAAAAAATGAGTTTACAATAATGGAGTAAGTGTTTGCAAATATTTTGCCAGTAAATTTAAATCATAGATCTATTTTAATAATAAACATAGGAGAGTATCTTGATTGTTTTTTAGTTGTGCTGTGTGGGTGGTTAGTATTTTATTTTTATTCAGATGATTACATGAAATCAAATGATTTTGTTATTTTGTTTATAGCAAAGTATTGAATTCGGTCACCAGATATAGGTGTCTATATAGGTGTCTACCAAGATGCCTACTCCTATTGAAATCATAGAGAAATAACATTACAATTATTACCAGCTTAGTTTATTTGATCTGAATATGCATGAGAAGCTGTCCAGAGTATGCTAAATATATATCAGAATAGCAAGTAGGGATTTTTTTTAGAAATCTGAGTGAAAAACATAAGGATTTTGCAGAATCAGAAGTAGTCTTTAAGTACTGAACAGTAAAAAATTTGGTGCTGAGTCAATTTATGAAAATATCATTTGTACTTTATCATTCAGGAATCAATATGCAAGCCCAGAAGTTAGATCTCCTTGCAGAATGTTACCTGTGAGAGAAAAGCATTAATAATTTCTGAAGCCTCAAGCTGGAAAGCATTAACCACACTGTTCACTGTCATTGAGGAAAGAGCCTTGAATTCAGGTTTCCAAAATAGGAGATGATAGCACGGTTTGTAGTTGTGGCACATCAGGATCCAAAGCTGCCGATGCGTCAGCGAGGCAGGATGAAAAGGGGAGCTGCACTGAGGAATCCCTGCTGTGCTGTGGTTACAGGCTGCAGTGAAATCCAGGAGAGACGAGTCTCGGGCACTTGTCCTTTGGGGAACAGGCACTGTTCTGCTCCAGAGCTGGTTCCTGCTGCAGCGTCAAAATGTCTCACCTACTTCCCATCTCTGTATCTCATTTCTGACTGACATAACTGGCACGAGTCCTTGTTTGATCTGCGAGATCAGAGACAGACCTTGGACATATTAGTCACTTAATAGCAAATGCCTTTGCTTGGTGATTTGGGACAGGATTTACAGGTCTGATTCTTGGTTCTAGCAGCCATATCTAGCCAATCCTGGTCTATGGGGAAGGCTGAAAAGTCAGAAGTGTCACTGGAGGTGGGAACATGTGATTAAGGCTTCTGCATCTACATGTGGAAGAACTTTATTTAACCAGGCAGCAAGGGAGGAATTCAATCTTTTTAAAAGACCTCTCACCTGTGGTTTTGATAGGCCTGATTTGAAATCCTAGCTATACTTTGAGCAAAGTCCTCAGTGCTTCAGCCAAGCGGCACAGGAACTCAGGAGGTGGACACACAAACAAAGGAAAGATGGAAATCAAGCAGGTGGGAAGCCTTGGTGCCTGACCACAGATGGGGGGTCCTTTTGTAGGACCTCACTGTAAGACACATTTGCAGGGCAGCAGCCCACTGCCCAGGTCCTGCCCATGCTGTGGGAATTGCCGTAGCTGGAAGCAGCCTCCTCCCATTGCTTTGAAGCACTTAACGTTGAGAAGCACCCTTTGCATTTTTGTTGCAGCTATTACCGCCGAGGATCTTGTGGCTCAGACTGGTGTAACAATCAACTAGTGATTTAGGTGAGTTCATTACACTCCACTTCAAATTGCAGAATGCCCAAGAGTCAATAGTGCTGGACTGCTTCATCATTTCTTTGCTCAAAAAACCAATTTTTTACTCTAGAAGACATAACAATTTTGTTGACATTCAGATGAGCCAGCTAGGCCAGGAAACAGCAAAAGGGAGTATGCCAGCAAATTATCTCTCTCTCCCCCCTCTCTCTGTCAGCTCTATAATCTCATTTATCATGGAACAGTGAGAAACACAGAGGAATCTACTGAGCTGTCTTTGTTTGCATTGGTGGATGTGACACAGATGCTTGGGATCTACTGAGCTGCTGTTACCTACTTGGGGATTTCAGCAAGCTAATGGTTTGCTTAGGACTAGTTGCACTAATTTCACAAGTTACTAGACCTTTACTCATGTGCAATAGGATTTAATTTTCCCCTAAAATTCCTGAAAATCAAAAGCCATTAAATTTTTAGAGTGGCACATATTTTTTGTATGACTGTTTTAACCAGTGTAGCCCGTCTGTTACTGTTATATGCACTAACATCCTCAAGTCTCAGTCATGGATCAGAACATTGTCATGGCAGGGCTATCTGCAGTCCTGTGATTAAAAAAGTATTCCCTTTCCTTCTCAAAAAAAGCCTTTGCCGCTGCTTGAGCTGAGAACAGGGCATCTCCTCAGCTCTTACTGTTTCTTGTACCTGCAGCCTTGCAGTATTTGGGCAATGGTGGATTTCTGTCTAGGGAGCTGAGGGGACAAATCTCCTAGCATCCAGACAACAGTGGACATGAACACTATGCCCCTGTTTGTTATGAGCTGATGCTTCAAAGGGAGTAAGCTGAGTGAAGGAAGGAGTGAGGTTTGGGTGCCTGACTTGGCCAGTTTTCCTGTGTCACTGAGCCACAAGTACCTAGGCAGCTGAACCTCCAAGCAGGAGACAACATATGTTTCTCCCAAGCCAGCCCCTAGCTTCTCATGGAGGTCTTTTCTGCTTTCTTGGAGACTCATTTACTATCTCATAAATATTTTTTGTGCAGATACATCACACTAGATATGGGAACAAGTAACTGTAACGCTTCTTTGAATCTCTCAGATCTCAGGTTAACAGTCCTGGTCTCAACAGACAGTAACTGCGCCAGTTTGCAAGGATGGAGTCCAGCTGGCAGCTGATGTTCACTTCTGCAGCCAAGGTAGTACAAATGTGCAGTATGTGAGTCACAGCCGGGGAGATGTCGTACAGCAGCAATTAATTTGCTTCTAAGGCAAACGGGTCCAAATGGTAAAGGCTTTTGCAAATGGAATTTACCGTTCCAATGCAAATAAGTAACAGGCAAACAATAACCAGTCAAGCCTAAAACCCCAGCCAGCAGTTGGTTGACATTTGTGCAAAGAGTTTATAGATTCCCCATGAGTTGGATAGGAGCTGTGTTTTGCAGCAACAATTGATTTATTACTGTGACAACGATTAGAAATAGAAGGACCTTCTGGCAAGCAAGTTTGTGATTTGTTCTTTTGCAAACAAGCAAGAAATGTCCAGCTGGCCAGTGGCCATTGCCAGGCAAAAGCCCAGTGCAGGATGCAGATTTTTTTTTATCTCTTCTCTGCTTGAGTTTTGCCTGTTAAACAGTGAAAGAATTAGTTCTTTATTTTGCACCAAAATACATTTGTGTTTAGTAATGTCTCTACAACGAGAGTAAGTCAAGGGGGTACAAAGGTCATGTGTCCAGCTGTCTTCCAGATATTTCCCTTCTCAGGCACAGGGCTGCACTTTATCTGTTATTCATGAACAGAGAATCATTCTTATTTATATCACAGCAGCCCTTGTAGGGATCAATCAAATCCCCATTGTGCTGATGCCTGATTGGTGCCCGTGAGCAGAAAATTGCCAGAGCCTGCTTGGCTGCCGTTCAGAAACATCCCTTTTTTGCCATGTAAGGCTTAGCATGAGCACATTCTGATCAGCAGAGCACGTAAGCACTTGTTTAAAGCAATCTCTGTCCAGCAAAACATTGCAGAATGTTTGAGTTCTTGAAGAAAGTGTAACTTAGGCATGTGCAAAAATACTTGGCTAAAGCAGAAAGGGCTGCTGCACCCAAATCTTGACTTTTTTCAGCATTCCACATAAAAGAAAGTTTCCATTGGATGTATATAGGGTTTTTTAGGAGTTTTGGATAAGATGAGCAAACAAATTTCTCTTGTATGCCTGTTCAAAGCCAATTCCAGTGAACTAATAGTGCTCCTGCACAGAAGCACAACTGCTGGGAGAGCACTCATCATCCATGAGTACGTAACGGGTCTGAGCTGCAAGACAGCTGAATCATTTCAATTTTCCTAAACAAAATTATGAAGTGTAATAAGCTAAAATTAAACTATGAAAAATGAGGCTGAATGAAAAGAAAAATATGCCAGTAACAAAAGCTGCCCAGTTATATAGAAGTCTTGATGGGAAAAATGGAAGCAAACAAAATGGCATATTGTATTTAAAGATAATTAATCAGGTATGGACTCAGAGAGAACGATTAATTCTTCACTGGTTGGTAATGGTCAAGCTGAGATTGTCAGACATATGAAAATGTAACATGTGATAATGAATACATTATTTATGCAAATATGGCAAAGAATATATATGGCATATAGTTTTTGCTGTAAAAGCAATACAACAAAAACAACATTGACAGACATTACCACAGAATATGATTGAGTCAATGCAACTACTTCATATTCCGGGTATTGAGTAAAATTGTTGTAGCTTAGAAATTACTATGCTATTAAGCCTGGAGAATGCTGACTTTGTAATGTTGATAACTGTAATGCAGTGGAAACATTGTTTGGAATCAGTGGAGTGTATCTTAGTGATAAGGAATTTCTCCTTAATTGTGTTATAGTAGTGGAAGCTGCATTTTCTCTCTTGCATAACAAAGCAGATTGAAACTGATTGATAGCATATTTTTTAAAATTCCTTTTCACTGTGCTGACCAATTTTCTATATTCATCTGGCAATTCCTCCTCCACTTTGGGGAACTTGTATGATCTAACAAAAACTCTAATTAACTAATGAACACAGATTTTTTTTAAAAGATGTTTAAATGCTACCATGTCCTTACAGAATAGAGGATCGCAACATTTCATGCTTAAACTGAAAAACAAAACCCCTGAGTACACATATCAGAATCCAGCTGAATTCAGTAGAGATATACTTCATCTTCATAAGTTTCTTTTAAGATTTTCCTTCCTTTCTGTGGTTATTCTGTATACCTGACCAAGTATATAAATCATCTGACCAGAGTGATTTGGTGGTACTTGACTTTCAGCATTATAAAAAATATTCAAGCTCCCCTTACATGGAAAGGGAAAAGGCAGCATTGAGACATAGTCAGCTTTCTCATATACATATGAAAGGAACAGAAAAAAAAAGAAAAAAAAAGCAGTTAATTGGCACAGCCAATTAACCCTCTAGCTTTCAGACCCTTCTATCATCTTCATTTTCCTTTTTGTGAACATTCCTTGTGCATTAGGCTGGCTTGGTTGCCTGCATCATTATCTGGTCTGACACTCCTAAGGCAGGCAAAGTTCTCACTGAATTCAAGCCTAATATGGGTAACTGTAGGAAGAGAAACCAATTTCAGTTTTAGTAGTATATCTATGACTTAAACAAGTGCATGTAATACACATTGCCTGCAGTTTACATTCACACCAGTGTTATATCAGTGCAACTTTTGGTGAAATTGCTTCTAACTTGCACTGGTCAGTACAGAATTAATTCCTCATACACTAAGAGTAGTTTGTTGAAGGAATTGCATCATGTGGAAAATTGCTGTTGTGGAAGAACACTGTTGATATGTGTGTGACTGGGTATTCTAGGCAAAAATACAAGAGATACACGAAAGGGCAGAACACCAGATCCTCAAAATCTGGTTGGTTTTCGAGTGTGTTCTCATGTGCATATGCCATGGACAAGTAATACCAGTGTGAATAAGAAATATTGAGGTTTGTCAGGGTCTATAGGATTGACATCAGCATGGAGGGGGAAGCACATCTGCCTGGCATGATGTAGGGGACACTGCTCTATTTGATTTAGGACATTTCTTTTCCAGACATGGCTGAAAGAGGATTGTGGGATCTTTTGTTTGTTTCTTTCTTTTAATATAATTAATTACCACCACAGATATTTGGACCATTACTTTTATGAACATGTAAGTGCTCTGTTTCAACACCTGTTACTCATTCTTTCATGCAGCCTCAGGAGAGCATTTGATGCACATAGTGAAAATTAAAAGGACTTATTACAGGTCTCTTCCTGAAAAATCTGTATGTACCAAGAGAATATCTAAGGTTTAGCAAACAAAATGTTCTCGATGCCTCCTCTTAAAACTTTTTTATCGAGTGGATTTGGATGACATATTATGTGGAAGAATGTTGCCCAACAGGTTACATCATTGTCACCTTCACGTGAAATAAATGGTCCTTAGCAATGAGCTCCTTACTACAGGAGATGGCCTGACCAGCTTCATGTGCTGTGCGCCAGCTTTGTCTGCTGTGCAGTTATGGGCTACATGTCCCTAGGCCACGTCTCTCCCGTTGGGAGCCTCTTCACATGTACAGATTTCCACCTTGATTGGTGCTAAGAACAGACCAGTGACTAAACTAACCTTGTGTGGCAAATAAATACCATACCTGCAGCTCAAGGCAGGTTCTCCTGCACATCTAATAGTAGATAACAGTGATTTTCTAGCATGTTTCACAATTGTTTTTTTTTTAGTCTTTTCAAATCCTATATATGCAGCAGTTCTGGCAAGAAAACTAGCTGTAGATGGTTGTTTCTGCCTGAAATTGAAGTTTTTTCCAAAGCCAAGGTGGCTTTTCAGCTGTGATGTGCCACCCAGAGTGTAGTATGAGTTGATGTGCTATGCGCCTGTCACTTCATTGAGGCTAATGCGATGTGTCACAAAATAGCGCAGCTGTTTCCCACACTTCTAAAAGCAATTTCCACTCCATTAAATTCTATCCTTTATGGTGTCCTGAAAGCCAGAAATAGGCTCCATTTTACCTACAGTTTTAGCACTCGCTACCAATCTACCCTTCGTGGCTTGTTAAATTAAAACTACTCAATCAGATTCTGCTGTTAGCTATTCTGTGTCAAATCAGGAGTAATTCCAAATTCACCGCTGAAGTTGGTGTTGGTTAGGAATTGAAAGGGGATGTCTTTGGGCTGCATAGGCCAGATATCCTTGGGATATCTTCTCTACAGGGTAGTTTGACCTGCTCATTGTGGACTGAAATTTCCTGTGTAGTGAACTGAGGAGTTTTTGTTTCAAAAGTGGATTGACATCAATTAAAATGATAGTAGGTCTATTTTCTCTCCTGTGTTCTGCTGAACAGGTTTTCTAGAGTACTACATTTTCCTCCTAGAACTTCCAATTTCTTATGTGGTATCTCAGGTGTCTCCTGAGAGAGTGAAGATGAGCATTTGGGAAGCAGCGGTAGCTGGATAGATCCGGACATTCTGTGTAGTTTCCTTTACTCAGACCTTTTGGGAGGGCTTCCAGATCAGGGATATTAAGTCCTAGGTGTAGGGCTTGCCCTGGAGACACCATTGTGCTGTAGTGCTCTGGACATGCTGCAGACACTTGGGGAAGCTCAGTGTGAGGCTGATGCTGATTCTGTAGATCTGTAACTCGACTCAGTGGAAAAAGCAAACATCTTCATAACAGCCCTGCAGCTGAGCCCTTCTTACTGCTGAAACCAGTGCATGAATTCATGTTGTTTCACATAGGAAAGGCAGCTGTCCTTTAAACCTGGATTTACTTTTTATTGATCCAGTTCCAGTGGGTGGCAGTGACTCCCACAGGTAGGTACTGATAATGATGAATTTGCTCTCCACTGGACTAGTAAAAGAGAGTTTTAAACCAGAGGACATATAGACACCCTGGGGACTAGCTAGGGATTACACACCTTGTTACTTAGGATTTGATAGAGAGCCATAGCCTGCTTTTTTGAGGATGATGGAGAGAGCCAAAAGCTGCCTCTTCTGCAGTAAACTGTGCAGGAGCCAGAGCACCTGTTCTGGCTTGACATGGACATATTCATGCAATTGATTTCTTCTAGCCTTCAAATCACAATTTTTCATCCCGACCCCCTGTTGGCATTGGTCCCTAGAGGCCATCTCCCTAACTGTACCTAGGAATTGTTCGGGGAGTGCTAATTAGTGCAAATGAAAGTTGTGCCATGCTCTGACCAGGTAGTTGAATTCAGAGAGCGATGAGTTGAGGCGCCAGGGCCCATGTTATGGCTTCAGCAATACAGACTTAGCTAGAATGTCTACAAAATACTCAGGAAAAGCTGAATTTAGGAAAGTCAAAGGTGGACTGGACTTGTGCAACCAGTGCCCTTCTCATGCAGACCACAGGCATAAAATCTAAAGGACCAAGCAGGTTCAGGTTTTCCCTTTGCAGGGACTTCAGAGAGTGTTCTAATTTTTCACTTGAAAACATCCACTGCATTGGAGCTGGGAGATCCTGACTCAGCTGGAGATGTTGGATGGGATTTTTTCCTCCCCATGAAAGCCTTGAACAAGCTTCTCCTCACAGTAAAAGCCTTGCAGTGTCTCAAGTTCTATTTTATGAAATTAACTTGTAATAAATGAAATTTATCTCTGCTGGATGAGGCAGACTGACAAAAAATGTGAAAACAAATGTCCCCCCAGCCCGCCCTGCAAGGTGTTTCAAGGACAGTAGTGTATGGTGATTCCTTGGTCTGCAAGACCTACCTTCCCTGGGTCTTTAGAAAGTCTCTTTCTTTAAGCCAGCAGAGCCCAGCTGCACCTGAGCTCCCCCTCGCCTCAATCTCTGCATGTGCTGAGTGTGACTCTGTGTGCCACTGCCCATGTCTCCTATTGCTCCTGAGGCAGTCGCTTAAGCGAAAGTAAGGCAAACCAGCAAGAATCCACACTGCTCACCCATAGCCTTTTACCGATGTATAACTACAGCAAATAATCCAACAAATATGCTTCCCAGTGCAGCAAGCCTCATGGAGTTTGGCTAACCCCAGCCTGGGCTTCAAGGGCACCAAAGTTGCCCCAAAGCTCTTTCCGCACTGATAAAACTTTAGCAAACCCCTATGCTCGAAACCATGACTCACTAGAGAAATTAGCCAATAAAATCATTTCTGATAAAAGAGGTTTAGCCTTTATTTAATACCATGCTAAATAAATTGGAAATTGCAGTAGTGAGGATTTAGTACTTACAGTACTAACCATATTACTTAGCATTTATATAGTGCTTTGCTCATTCAAAGCCCTTTGCTAACTTAATTCAGCCACCCTCTGCATATCATGAGGGAAGTCAGGAAAATTTAATATTCCCAGTGATAGATGAGGCATGTTGTTGGGACTGGCACAGCTCTGTTACTTCTCCTCTTCTCCTGCCCTCAGTCCCACCTGAGTTATTTTTTGATGGGTGCAGCCCATATTTACGTCCTGGAAATCCCTGGCAGGGCAAGAACCAGCCCTCACTAGGGCTGAGGAGGACACCTGGATGTACTGTGGGTCTGGGAATTTAAGTAGCTGGCAGGCAGTGCTGGGAAAGCGTCTGAGCATGGGAAGAGTCCAGGGTGGGATTTCTGTGGAAGGAGTTGTGAAAAATTGGGAGCACTGCCTGGAATGCTGGGTGCCTGCAAGTAACAGTGGTGTCCAGGCCCTGTACACACCACCACTACCCACCTCCATCTGCATCCCTCCATCCCAGGATACAACTGCTCCTGTCTCTCTGTCCCATCCTTGCTTTTTCAATGCACCCCTAGAGCTACAGAGAGAATAAGTGACTTTCAACACTGCTCCATGTACTCTGTTCAGAGACGAAGGTAAAACAACGCAAGCTTGAAGTCTAACATTAAATTGCCCCATAACCATTAGTTGCCTGGGGGCAAAAACATGATGGAGAAAGAGACTTGGAGGCTTTGCCTCCAGTGAGAAGAGGCTGGTTAGAGCTGCTCTGTATATACTCTGCAGGGTGCACATCTCATAGCTTTTCCTGGGCTGGCAGCTCCATGGAATGAACCAGGAGCCACAGTGAGGGAGAAAAGGACTAACATGGCCCATCCTCCTTCACCCAGCACCACGGGCACAAGGTCATTGCCAGCCCAGGTGAGACACGCCAAGTGCAAGAGCTGGGAAGGAGCCCCCTGCATCCCTCCCCTCTGCCCACAGCTCCTCAGGACCCCACAGCTGTGTCACATCATTGCAGAGTCACATCCACGTCGGGGACAGGAACTGCCTGTGAGCTGCCCAGGGCTGCAGCTCAGCCCGCACCGCTGCGTCTCCCCCGTGCGAGGAGCTGCTCCGCAGGCAGGGGGCAAATAAGGACAGTGACCCTAGCAAAGCACGAGCAATTCTTGTGACATCGGGAGTCCTAACTTTAAATACGCAAATGTGCCTGTGTGCAAATCCTCCCCTCCCCTTTAAGCAGGTGCACCTCTTGGTTTCAATGCTTATTTCTAGCAGAGATCAGACCACACATTGCAATCTTTACTCAGACCAAAGTAATGCACACTTTAAACAAAGTAATGATGCTCTTCTTGATTAATAGGCTGATTAGTGAGTAAGATACTTGACTGAGTAGTACCTATTTCCTGTGTAAAATAAAATTTGACAAACCATAGTTACTGCAGGACTGAAATGTACTTATGTTTTTTTTTTTTCAAATAACCCAGTATTTTTTTCACTTAGATAGCTATTTTAGCATAAAACAATTATTATTTTGAAATTTTCTTGGCACTGACTTTCAAAGAGTTGAAGTTACTTTTTTAGCAGTATTTCAGTTTAATTCTTCTATAAACTTCCCTTGCTTAAATAGTGATTTAAAAAAAAATGTAAATTAACTTTCCATTTCAGAAGGTACTAGAGTAAAAAGACTTCCTGAAAGGTCCCTGCAACCATAAATTATTACGTTGTAAAACACTAGAACAAACATTTATTTCATTTGTTTCTTAAAATGTGCATTTTGTTCCACATCTCTGTCAACAAATAGTTTCAGGTGATGTTTAAAATTAGATTTTTAATGGAAAAAGGAACAGATACCTATGAAAAAAATCAACCCTAAATTTTATTAAAATAAAACCTTTCATTGACTGTATTATTCTACACATAGTCCATGCTCATATTTTTAATAATTCTAGGCTGACACTGCTTTAACTTTTTTGCTTTAAAACCTGCCCCAATAAAATTTGTGTTATCATTTTAAGGAACAGTGTTTCTTAACTGCAAAGCACTGGACACAGCCTAAAAGACACATTCTTTGTGATATTGTTCTTTATTATCACAGGTACAGAATTCTGGTTTGGCAATGTTGCACATTCAGATCATTGAACATTTACTGGTCAAGGAAGGAATTTGCAGTCTCTAAAATGGTTGCAAATGGGTTTTGTCAGGATGCATTCATTATAATCACTCTGATCTTAATGGAGTCATAATATAATATTTTGGGTAATAACAGCTAAGTCTTACCAACTGTTGATGACATAGGGTTAAATTTATTCACGCTGGAAAAGGAAAGCGGTGCTTGGACTGACAGGTCCCTTGTGTCTTCTCATTAACTGATTGGCAGGATGTTCTGATCTATAGCTCGGCACTGACAGCTCCCAGTTTATTTGCAGCTTTGAAGCCTGGTTCTGTAGTGCTTCTCTTCTGACAGCAGATGAATGAAGGTGTCACTGTGGGACACTTTTAACCGGCTGCTACAAAAAGAACTCTCTTTGCCTTCCCTCGCAAAATCCTCTGGTTCACTCCTGGAGTTTGCGGCTTTCCCCTCGGCTGAGTTCAGCTCCATCAGCTCCAATTCATGCTTGGCAGCTGTTTCTAAAACTCTCTGTTTGTTATAATACCTGACAAAGTTGTTAATGATGGGATGGATGGGAAGGGCAATTGCTATCACTCCACAAAGAAAACTGATGGCAGCATTCAGTTTTCCTAGTGTTGTTTTAGGGTATATGTCTCCGTATCCAACTGTGGTCATGGTGATGATTGCCCACCAAAATGACTGAGGGATGCTTTTAAATAAGGTTTCAGGGTGACTTTGCTCCATGGTATAACCCAAGGCAGAAAAGACAAAGATTCCCACAGCCAAGTACATCAGGAGCAGTCCCAGCTCCTTGAAGCTTCTTTTCAGAGCGTATGTTAGAGTCTGCAGTCCTGAGGAGTGCCGGGCAAGCTTGAAAATCCTTGCGATCCTCATGATGCGCAGCGCCTGCACAGCCTGTTGGACATTGCTCAGCTCCATGAGTTTGGCTCCCAAGTGGGTCAGGATCAGGCTGACATAGAAGGGAAGTATTGCTAGCACATCAACAATGTTCATGAAAGACAGAACAAAGTAGAGTTTATTTGGAGAAGAGATTAGTCTAAGCACATACTCCATGGTGAACCAGCCTATACAGACAGTCTCTATGTTGTCCAGGGTTGGGTGCTCCATGCGATTCCCCTCTGAATCTACAACCTGCAGGTCCGGAATGGTCCCCACACACATCACTATGGAGGAGATCAAAATAAACAGAAAGGACAGAACTGCAATTACTCTAGCTGGGTAGGATGATTCTGGCTTCTCCATGAATTTCCAGATGTATTTTTGACATCTTTTCCAGCGATTTTCAGAGGCATCCACTCCCAAGTCATCCAGAATCAACTGCACTCTTCGGGCTATTTCTTCCAGTTCCTCCTTTTTTTCACTCAGGTGAGTTTTGCAGCAGTCGTCCAAAAATTTAAGATCCACTTTCCAAAATTCCATCTCATTTTTGAAACATATAGGGCATATTCCTTTCTTCATGTGAATTTCTCCAAAGTAGTATACATCAATAATGCATTTAAAAGCATCTGGATCTCTATCAAAGTAAAACTCTTTTTTTCCAGGATCATAATCATCACAGAGGGAGAATATGCTATCATATCCCCCTGATAAGCAGTTGACCAGCTCTGCCAGCCGTGTTTCTGGATATTGGTTCAGGTTATCTCCATAGAACACCTGCCTTACTCCACCAACATTGACCACAATCTCTGTTTCTTCGTTATTTTCTGGTCCATCAGTATGCATATCTGGAAATTTAGAATCACCTACCATTTTAATTGTATCAGATTTTATTTGATTCTTTAGCCTGTTGTTTGGCTTCAAAGCTTTGTGTTTCTAATTTTTCATGAAAAGAAATCAGCACAAAGACAGCTATATTACCAATGTTACCCAATTGACGTGGAGTTGTGGTAGGAAAGGTTACAGAAATAAACGTGCAGCCAGAAAAACCTGGTGAGGTATGCAACAAGCTGCAGTGAAAAGACAAGTCATCTGGCTGCTATTCCTGAAAGCAGGATGTTAGAAAGCTCCAGCGGATTTGAAAGAGAAGAAACTGTTTAATAAAACTCACCCCTCTGCTCAGTGCTCGAGAGTCTTTCAGGTTCCATTCTCTCTCTAAAGTGATATTTATTCACAGGTTGGAAGTCACGGCAGAGAAATAAATCCTGTGCTCTGATTAATGCAAAGTGAAGTGACTGACAGTTCTCAAAGAGACAAGCAGCAGGCTGTGCCCATGGAAAACTGTTGCAGTTTTGTCCTCCGTTCCACAGATTTCCCTGGAAAGCTGATTTTTATTTGGCTTTTTCTTCCGTTTTCGTTTTACTTTGAGATCTTCCAGAGTTTATCTGCTGACTCTGTCACACAGTCAGTGCAAGTGTGCAGAGGAGAAACTTGTGCTTGTTTTCCCTTTGCTGTTTCCCAACACAATAGCGAATCCCGGCTGCGTGGAGACGTTTCCAAATTCTACCCTCTTCTGGTGAAAGCCAGCAAAGCATCAGCTTTACAGAAAATACAGCTCAGCTATTCAGCGCAGCCTGCCTACCTGTAAAGTAATCTCTTTTTATACTTTAGTGCACTTTAATGATTAATAAATAAATAAATATCAACCAGAAAACGTAATAAAGTAATTCAGAGCTGCAGTTTGGCTCTTCCATGGGAAAGAGTCATCTATCAATTTCTTCTGATGGCAGAAGTCAGAGAGAAAAAAATGTGTTTTTGAATAAGTACACAGTAAAATCTTGCTTTCAGTGGGACTGGTGCAAGTCTAGAGTAATTCTCTGTCTGGTCATTGATTTACTGTAGATTTGTACCAGTGTCTTTGAGAACAAAACAGATACCATAAAGTTTTGTTTGCAAAGGTAGAGCAAAACTTCTGCTGCACTTTATGCATGTTGCCCAAAGACCTGTGTGCTTGGCTTTGCTATGTTTTCTAGATCTGTGGTAAACTGCCTCTAGTGAGTGTTCAGCTGTTTTACTTGTGATGATTTCTCTGTGAATGCTACTTTCCATCAATAATGCTTTATACTGTATTCCATCTAGTACTTAACAAATAGAAATGAAATTACAAGCATTTCCTTTTAACTTTACTTTCTCCAGGTTCCCATGGTTCCAGGTTCCCATGAGCTTATTGCTGTGCCATCTTTGCATTTGTAATGCCTTGATATGACTATACAACTCTTTACAATGGGCCCTAACAGCTGTGATCCAGCAAAATCCAGTTCATTAGTTACTTGTTCCTGGTTGCCCCTAAATGATCTATTTCAGCAATGCTTGGCCCTTCCCAGTTTATTGGACTCTGAAAAGCCTGTGTGTGGAAGGATGGTGAGGGGAGAATCCAACCGGCAGTCGGCCTCTTTAGGCTTGTGCCCATCTGGGGAAAAAGGGGCCATGGTGCTTGTGCCGGCAGCACCGGTGCAGGGACCCTGGAGCACACAGCGCTCCATGCCACCTCCCTTGCTGGTGTGCCTTCTCTATGGGAATTGAGGATTAGTATATTCTCCTGGATATGCGCTAGACCTTGCCTTGACATGGAATGTGGCCACAGCCCTAAATACCTTGAATGTCGCTTGCAGATAGCTCAGGAGACATAGGCATGCACAGGCTATCAGTTAAAATCACTGATGTAGGTCCTTTTCAGACCTCCAGATGATCCTTCTTGTCTCCGAGCTCTTGCATGCTTGAGGAGATTGAGAACATAACAGGGAAGAGCTGTGTCTTCCAAGTTTGAAGACTGTGAATTAGCCCTATCCTTTCCCCTCTGTCACACGCAGTGGTGTGCTCACCACTGCAGAGCCAAGAGGGCAGGGAACAGTAACTGCAGGGGTGGTTAGAGATCCGCTTTCTACCCTGACAGATGAACCAGTGCACACTGTGGTTTTCATCTTTGTAACCCTCACCTTATTCAAATGAAAGTTCCAGGAAAAAAAGGTAAATCTATCAGTATACACCAGTAGCATGTTCTTAAACTCCAGAAGTCTGTGCCACTTCTGTTGGGTTCCTGAGGATACTACCTACTGTAGATGTGATGCAAGATGTAAGCTGAGTTTTTTTCAGGCACTTACACAAGATTTGTGAGGTGACAGGGACAAGAAAAGTGGCTTGAAGATGTGGAACAATCCTACATTGCTGAGGGATTAGAAATAAATATTTACATAACCCAACACAACCTGGAGTGGGACTTCTTTGTCCTACTTCTGAATAGTATAGCTTGATTTTAACATAGTCAATTTTAAGATGCCAATAGCTGTGAATTGCTTGCACAGGTGAGTAAGGGGTAAGAGTAGGTGGGTAAGTGGCTTCCAGAATCTTTCAAGTTAAACTGAGATCTGGGAAAGTTATATTTAGAATATTATCAGAATGCATCTGTGTAGGAAACCAGGTTCTTTAGGTTCTAAGCTCAGATTTTACTGCCTCAGATTTGTGCTCTCTCTGATCACTGATTCATTGCAGTGACCTTTCGAGTTTTCTTTAGGTAGCAATAACAAATCAATGTGTGATCCAACCTGACCAATATAGAAATTAGCACCTTCATTTCCAAAAATGTTTTTTTTCTCTTGCCCTGTAATTAAAAAAAAAAAAGCACCTACAAAATAGTCACACAGGATTAGTACATATATCGTTCAATTCGAAAGGTGAAATCAGCTCTCAAAGATAAATTTCAGCAGATTTTTAAAAGGTTAGAAAAAAGAAACATATTTTTGAAATGCCAGATCAGTTTTTATAAAGATTTTACTTGCTGTAGCTGCTAAAATTTGTGTGCTTTATTCTGCCTTGTCTTGCACATTTTTAGAGTTCTTTACGCCTTTCAGTGTGACTGTCAAGTGCTAGTGATCTGGTAGCATTTAAATCCACTTTTACAAATGTAAATGATCCAAAAAAGGGTCAGAGGAAATCAAAATGAATTAAGACTTTGTTTTTTATAGTCTGAATGAATGAGACAGGTTCACTTGACAAATGTTTTCTGACAGACTTATCACAGAGCAGCAAATAGCAAGGGTAGAATGAATAATTTGGAGCAAATAATTTATTTCACTAATTTAATTCATTTTTCATCCATGAAAAGAGATCTAATCTCTAATAACTCCAGTAGATAATTCTTGTCCTGTAACTCATTTATGAATACTTTGATGCAATTATTAGGGATTTTAAATCCAACTTCTGTTGATTTGTGTGGATTTGGCAAACAGGTCATGACACGCTCTTCTTTCTGTTGTAAGCGAGCAAATGTTAGGAACTGAATTCTTAGAGACCTTACAAGAAATAAAGTGTTTTTTTTTCTACATGGGCATCTGGACTCAGCTGAGGTTCAACGGCTGTAGCTGAAAAGCAGGCTCCCCAGGAATGATAGGGCAGTTAGAGACCATGCCCATTAGGCATTCTGCAAGCACCCAGCTGTTTCGGAGACTACAAGGACTTCCTAGACTAGGTGGAGTTTGGTTTCCACATGACCTCAGTGCCTCAAAACGTCTTTGAGTGCAGATAAAGCTACTTGGAACACAACAACGAGTGCTGGGTCACCTGCTGATTTTTCGGTATTCTTCGGACTTCTAAGGCACAGTCATGGGGTTCTCAGAGACCTCAGACCTACCAGCCAGTTTGGTGTGAAAGTCATTCTTACTCAGCATAACCAAACCCCACAACTCTCCTTTTGCTATGTTGTGTTTATTTTTTGTGGGTTAGAATGACACAGGGTTGGAATTGTGAGACATTTAGCAAGAGATCTCTGACATTTATGCATTACCAGCACTCCAACCCCATACATTTCTCATACGTATCTGCAGGGTATCCGCACATGTCTCACTTTCATAGAGAGTAACACTCCGTGTGGGTAGGAGAGCTGTCTTGTGGGCTCTCTGCAGTGGGCTCTCAGGAAAGCTTCCTGACTGCACATGGTAGTAGCTCATGGTTGCGGAGGCGGCTGGTGGTCTCATATGTTCTCAGTGGCCTAACAAAGGGAATCTGAGCATGAAAGTCAAACACTGCTGACAACTATTTCTTTCAACGAGTCTCAACCTTGACCAACAGGTCTCTTTCAAATCCCTGGATATTGGCTCCACCAAGTGCAAAATGAGTGACCACGTTTTTTAATACACCTGCATGTTTTGTATGACACTTTCTTAGGATATCAGTCTTTCTTCAGATTGATATGTAATAGCAAAACAACTATGGTCGTAAGCAAGAGGTTACAAACTGTTTGAACCAAGATGGATATCTGGACTATACCAGGAAAACTTTCAATGAGTCTGGGGTCTACGTGTGTATAACTCCAACATATATGCACATTTCCCCTTGACTAATATTTTATATTGAATAAGTCTTTTCTCAGTTTATTCTCCTCTCTCTTAGTCACTTTGGGCCTTTTTTCAAGTTCAGTAGTTGCAAAACTTATACGTATGCAGTCAATTTATTATAGCAGATTGATTCCTCAGATCTTTTAATTAATTCCTTATTAAAAGATTGGTAATAACTTGCTGTAAGTTTTAATTGGCTTTGCTTTCCGTTTTACATTAATGAGTCTATTTTCCCATACAATTAGACCTGGCTTAAGTGACCACTCAGGGGATCAAGCAAATCTCTGACTTAATGTAAATGGCTTTAAATAAATAAGATGAAGCTTCCACTGCAAGAAACTAACAGCTGGGTTCAAATTAAGTATATTAGTGATTCATGAATAGGATGCGAGTGGGATGCTGTAAAACTTTCAAGAGCCTTGTCTTGTTTTCAGAGTTGCTGTTATTTGAGGAAGGACTAGAAATGCATTTTCTGTTCTTAAATACTGTCATCAAAAGCTTTTGGTTATTATTATTTCTCCCTTTGAACTTTGTTGCATATGCATAGAGAAGAAAAAACGAGGTGACAAGACTTTTATTACAGTTGCAGAGACAATGACTTAGGAATAGAACTGCTAAGATTTCTATGGCAGTGAGTGTGGTGGCATTCAAAAAAAATGCATATGTTCCTGTAATTAAGGCATATATCATAATGAATATATACCATATTCAATGGTATATGAAAATACACCAAAGGACATTTGCATGGGCGACCTCACTTATGGCATTTCCTAACTTCTTTCTGAGTGTCTGACTCTGCAACCTTGCCGGTGATCTTTAGCATGACTTTCTGCCTGTTTTCTCAAGGACCTCATCACACTGGCACAATTGGGTGGGCAGCACCTTCCTTGAGGAGTCTGTCCACCTTGAGCCTTGCCCTCCCTGGCCAAGTCATGCAAAACACATGCATGGAGGCACAAGCAGAGAGATGCAACCGTTGCTTGGATCAGTGCAAGAGAGCTTTTGACAGAGGTACTGGTTAGGTGAAGTGACCAATTTTTTTTGTTACTGGGCTGGTTTTCAACAAAGATGAATATCCCTATCACTGCCTGTGCTTCCTGCTCACAACACTGAGCCCACAGGAATGACCAAGACCATGTCAGCAGGGTGAGAAGTGGCAATGTGCAGACTTTGCTATGCTTGAGCAGCTAGGCACGAGGCCAGTTTCAAAGGCCTGTTGTGGAACTGGCTGGTCGAGACATCCCTAACCTTTGGGTTGGATGTGTTTCTTTTAAGAGAAAGCAACATTGCAGACACCTACTGTGTGTGGAGTTTGTTTAGTGATTAATAACAGTCTATACAAGTAACTATCACTCTTGAGTCTTTATAAGGACAGTGTGTATAGCAGTTTAGTGTGCTGTATTTCGCAATAGAAGAGAATTTTATATATGTGAACTATTTTTATTTATTGTGAGGAATAAAAAGAAAGCATATGATCATATTTACAGTAAACATGGTCAAAAGCACTCCTAGCTGTGTGCTTAAAGATGAGGAAAAATTATCAGCGTTTCCTAGCCCGAAAAAAAATGTAAAACAAAACAGTACAAAAACACATAGAAAACATTTCATCAATGTACTGAAACATTAATAAAAGCTAAAATACTTTCATTGATCCTAGAAAACATTATAGCACTGAGAATAATATAGTCTTCAGTGGAGCCCACAATTCTCACAGGCTTTTGTATGTATAGTTATAATTTTCTTTCTTTCAGTGAACAGAGAGTGGTACGGAAAAAGGAAAGGAAGATGCGTAGGCAGTAGCAGAAGCAGAGTTCAAAGCATAATTGTGGTTTTGTCAATGCAGAACTTCTAAAAAAGTTCTCTGGCCATCTTACTTCATCAAAATCTGCAGGACTTCTTTGAGTTGTTGCATGATACCCTGGAGCACTGAAGGTTTTCCCCCACCTCCAGCAAGGTCCTATGCTCTTCCAGGAGGACTGCATCCCTCAACCGACAGACACATTAGGGTCATCATGGTGGCCACACTCACATCCCATGGTGTTAGTTGGCAAAAGTCCTGCTTACCCAGTTGGCAAAAGACAAGACAAAGACAAGACAAGACAAAAACTTGAATATTTGGGGTGGTACAGGTCATTTTTTTCTCAGGGAACCTTTGAATTGTAGATCAAACAAAGATAGAAGATGAACTTGGTTACCCATAGTGTCTTAATCCCTGTTTTAAAAAAGGTGACTGTGTTCTTTTTCTTGCTGGCTTTGAAAAAAAAGTCTGAATCTCCGTTGGAACCTCCCTTGAAAAATTGATTACAGCGTCTCCATTTTTTCCCATGTCCTTTATGACTGTACTTAGCAAACTGCTTGCTGAATTCAAGTGGAATTTACAAAGAGTTTTAAGTCAATCAAAACTACCTTTTCTGAAAGATAAATCATCTGTCAGAAATAATTTCCCAGCCCTATTTTGGTTCTGCTGTCTGCCATTGGGCAAGTTGTTTACCTTGCTACTTTCTTCAAGCAGCCTGTCAACACATCCTTTTTCTTAACAGTTTACAAACAAGCCCAATCAGAAAAAAAACATTTTTAATTTGGCAAACAGCTTGCGAATAGGTTTCTACATTATTTCAATGGCTCTAAAGCCATCCCACGTGTTTCTAAGTGATTTGTCTAGACAATGGGTGAGTCAAGCCTTTTATCCATTCTGCTTTACACAATAATTGGTTCTATTCAGTTAAGATTTCATTTTACTTTTCTAAATTGAATGCCTTTCATTACTATGTGCTGTTTAATTTAACATTATATTGACATTTTGCATACTAATTCGCTTTGCTCAGGGTAGAGTCATAAGTCTGTTCAAACAACCCAATAATATAAAATATAAATTCATTGTATGTACGAGAAGCAGTGTCCTCAAAGCAGACATTATAGAATCCAAGATATCCCATTCAGCAAAAGAAAGCAAAGAAGATGAAAGGAAATTCAGTGATGAATGGAATACATTGCGGCTGAGACCTTTCTTTATTACCCTTCAGTGACATTTTCAATTGCTCTGTCACAGTGAGTAATGAGGACTTCATTGCTTTTGCTAAGCCTCATTGCAAATTGCTGCTGATGACGCAGGTTGGTCTTCGGACAGTTAGGGGCTCCCCTCTTCTCTTGATGGGAACATTTGAACCATCTTCTGTAGTTACAGCAACTTATTCTCAGTAACCTTGAGAAAGGAGGGCTTGCCTTTTCCAACAATGATACAAAATTTTTCCTAATAGAAAGCAATTCCCAGGTGCTCTAGCCTATTTTCATTTTTCTTCTTGTATCCTCCCTAATCATTTTCCATAGACTTCTGTACACAGGCAGCTAGAATACTAAATAAGATAACAAATTGCTGAAAGAGGGGTCAGTGCCTTGATTGGGATATCCACAGTCACATTTTGCTGCAAATCACTGGGAACTGTACCACAGGTAAGCAGCAAAATTCCTTCATGATAAAAAAAAAAATGAGAGTTTCACTAAAGATCAAGGTAGAAACTGTGGTGCCTTCTGCTTTTCAGAACTAAAATATTAGCCCACTCATGCTAAATACTGCACAGCTAGATCAAAAATAGCTCAGATCTCTAATCAATTCCACCAGATTTTCTTTAGTTTACAGTAAGCAGAGATACCATCACACATTTGTTGTCAGGTGTTAGCTGCCAATATCTCCATAAACGTGACAAGAATACATGATTATCCATTCCTATGCATCCAAATGGCATAGGAATTAGTTACTTATATCCAGAAATGACTTTAGAGTTTATGGATGGTACTTGAAAGCAATTTCAATGGCTCATCATAGGAGTTTTACTATTGGCAAATACAGGAACAGAGTGAATTACAGTAGTTAGTAACTTACATATTCTAGATATTTTATTATTAATCACTACATGTTTACATGCTCTTCTCATATTAGTCTTATGTTGGTCCAGCTATAGGCAAAATTGAGTCCTGCATGTCATATGTATTTTGCAATAAATATCTAATATATATGCATGGTGAAAAAAGACATCATACACATCATACCACATAGCTGGGCAACGGGTGCTGCTCATCGGTTTCTGACAAATAATATATTAATCAGTCATTTATTGATGGTTCTTCACTTTTTAATTTTTTTGTTACTATTATTTGAGCTTGGTAATTAATACTAATTAACTCTAGACCTATACGAACTTTTTTTCCCCTCTGGGAATTTCTGATATTCTTACATTTCATTGAAATTTAGGAGAAAGGAAAAAAGTGACTTCTATTTTCAAATTTTCTAACTCTAAAATTTACTAAAAGTACAGTAAAAAAATAAAAACACTAACTAAAGCATCCTAATAATGTGTTATAAATACAATACAATTAGCTCAATAAAATAAAAAAGTTATTCAAATAAAAAAAACTGAAAAGACAACCAAATTAAAATATTTTAACAATAGTGATAGGATATATTTCAGTTAAGTGTTTTTATTGCAAACCTTGGCAATTTTCCATTTAACTGAACTGTGTTTTCTGATATCAATCTGTTCTATAAAAAAAAATCAGTCCTGTTCCCAGTGTACAACACCAGTAATTTTTCTAACCCTCACAAGTTTCTTCATATTTTCCTTACCAGACCCTTTCCTAGAAATTACAAATGACAGATGATAGGATTTGTGAGAAAACAGGACATTTTGTGTACATACAGCCCAAGGGCAGGAGAAAATTCTGTGTCTTCCAAACTGATTTTTACCAGCTATTACCTTTGTTTTCTCTTAAGTAAGCTGGAATCCTCTTCAATTGCTCTCTATATGCACATTTTTCAAAATAAAGGAATGTCCTTAATAAAATCTTTGGGAAGCCCAGGGGTGTAATGAAAGTGCTCTTTACATTAATCAAACAATAACAAAACCAATCCATCTATGGTGCACAGACTCAGGTCTTGAGTGTAGCTGAAAGTCTGTAAACCATCAATTAAAGAAGTAATTTATTTTGTGTCAGTATGTGCAGGTAATGATAATTAGAATTCAGATCTTAGGAAAAAAGAACACTTTTGTAGATTCAACCACACACAGTTTCTAACCACAGTATTTCAACGTGAAGACTAACTATTTGCAAGCTCAGAACATGGATATAAAATCAGGTGCAGCACACATGACATATCCTTTTATTTTAAAATATTTTATGCATTAATTGTTGTTTATGGGAACATTTGAATTTCAAATTTTGAACACTGATATATTCTGTAGCACCATAGTGCTGGTAATGGTCCAAAATCCATGCATATCAGTTCAATATAATGCATGCCAAACTTGGAGTATATATTCAAAGTTCCATCTGCTTTTATTCCCCAATGTATTGTTTGACTACCAGCAGTGGGATCTCTGAATCCTGTTGTTGATTCCTCAGATCACTCTGTTCCCAAGTTTTTCTTCATTAGAAATGGATAAAAACTGGGACTTCTTTTTCAAACGCATCTGTGAAAAAATTGGCGCTTCCTAGGTTTTGAACTGAAATTTAACATTCTATCAAAATGTAGATTTTTGACAGGCTTCTCTGTAACTTATAAAATATATATATGTTGCACACACATTGTTGAATTTTATGTTTTCTGAGATATTAGCAAGTTAATAACAAGCCCGATGTCTTCCAGAGGAATTCTGTATTGGGTTCTTCACTAACGATAATGAAACTGTTTTTGAAAGGGTGCCAAAGCTTCCAAACCAGCATTTCAAAAACCAGGTAAACATTTTATAAACTGTAACTGTAATATATAAACATAGATGAGTGTAGCAATCAACACGATAGCAATTCATCTCTACTTGATGCATATTTCAAGTAACTAAAAAAGTGTCATTTTCTTGTCTGTTTCCTATAAACTCATTACAAAGACTTCTCTCAAATTGATTTAAATATAGAAAATAATTGCAGCCATTTTGCTAACTTCCCTGATCACAAATTCCTTGCAAGCTGATCCTACTTTTCCTCAAATGTATTTATTACTCTTACTTATTATTTATTGGTGTTACAGTTGTGCATACAGGCACCACTGAAACCTTGTTTTTTGCTTTTTTTTTTTTTCTAGCTGGGAAATTATCCCAGAAATTAGCAAGAATCAGCCAAGAATGAATAGCAATCAAGAGCAGGGACAGTATGTTCATATGCTAATACATTTTATCCACATGGCTACCTGTAATCATTTTTGCATGAATAACAAAAATTTCCTCAACATATAAACAAGAGTCTTGTGAGTGCATATCTGCTAATTGCAATGCAAGAAGGAGTTAAATAGATCTAGTAACTCTTTGGAGTCAAGCAAATATGGATGAAAACACTTATGAACCATTACCACTTTTTTATTTGAGCAAATATTCTGTGACGTTGTTGCTGTGTCTTGGAATGCTCTTTCTGTTCTGTGCAGTTGTAAAACAAATCAACTTCTGCTCCCTTATTTTCATTTTCCAGCTGAGAGGGTGGAAGCCAAAAGGTGGCTTGGCCCAGTATTTTGCGGGTCCTTTGGCAGTCCAGCATCAATACCAAGTCCTCTGCTTAATTCACAAAATCCTCTTGATTTAGTTGTTTCATGAAAAGGCTGCTTTTCTCTCCCAGCCATCCCTGGCCCTCAGCGAAAGTTGTCACACCTGCCTGGGGAAGGAAAAATCACCAGAATAAACATTGCTCCCATACATCTCTCATCTGTCTTCCCACACCTGGTGGGCACAAGAGAAAGGACTTTTCTTTTGTCAGATTTCAAAAGTTTTTTTTTTTTTCTTTTCAGGAGCATCATGCTTGATATTTACTGTCAGCTGTAGGACATTTCAGTCAAACAAAATAGTTATTCTGTTGAGGTCTATAAATAACCTTCCTGATTAAGTGAAAAAACATGAAGTCTATGTTTTATCCTTCCCAAAATATGTATTCCTCTTACCATCAAGGGAACAACTTTAGTCTATCTGGAATTAATCATTCATCTACTGTGTGTGCAGTCACCGGAGCAGAAAAATAGAAAATTAAATCAGAATATGGCAAAGAGAATTCCCTTTTTTCCAGATTAAGCTTGAAAATATTCCCCATCCACCAAGTATCTAATACATGAATTTTTATCATGGATTTAGGAAATAAAGCCACATTATAATGCTAGCATTAGCACCACCAAATTTCATTTCAAAATGCCACTAAGATAAAATGATGCAACATCAAAAAAAGAGATAAATTCATGAGCAAATAATTTCCTAAATTCATGATAAAAATTCATGTATTATAATTTCAATATTTCTAGAGCATTATAAATTCCATGAGTTTCTCAGTAGGAGAAGGGCATTGAGTGCCTAGTGCTGAGGGAGATCAGAAAGGCACTGATAGGTGAGACACGCTCAGGGAAAAAAAATAGCATTTTTTTTTCTAAATAACATACTGTGACCATAATCACTGACTCTTTTATTCATTTTATTTGATTATCCTTTATTATATCTGTTTTATGCTGCCTTGGTCTGTGTGGCAGCAAGGTTTTAGAGGGAAGATAGTGACTGCTTTGTGACTGCTCAAAGCAGCAGCTTTGCGTTGCCTTCAACAGGTAGCACATCCATGTCTCTCTCAGCAGTGACTCCTGTTCCTTATGGATGGTGTCCAAATACCTTTGTCCCCACAGTAGGAACTGAGAAATCCCTTCCTGCTTTATGGTCTCTGTTCTTGGAGTACCAGCTTTTGCTTATCCAGTGGAATTGCACTGATTTAAGGCTGAGAGGATGCACTAAGAATGAATCCAATCAACCAATGTGTGTTTTTACTCCCATCTCTTTTTGGATAATTGTTTAGCCACATTGAGATACTAATGCCACTACTGCCAAGGGTAAGCCTAGATATTCCAGTATAAATCTGCTCTTCACTAGGATCACTCAACCTTCTTATACAGCAAACATCTTTATACTGATTTAATTGCTATTTATTAATAGTTGAACTAGAATAATTTCTTAAATTGTTGGCAGTATCAAATTTTAATCCTGGAGAATACACCTTGATTAATTAATGAAATCTGTCTCTAATAAAGAAAAATTAATAAGGTAAGATTGCACCTGCATTTTACTCACTGGACTAAATCTTTTATGTGAACTGGGTTTTGCTCCCAAATGTGGTTACTTTGATTTCAAACCCAGTCCTACCGGCAGAGCCTCTCTCAGCTCATCAACCCCACCATAATACTTTCTGGGAGTCAGGGGCAGTAGCAGCTCCTTAAAGCAGCATGTGGCTTAAATATGCTCAATTTTCTGGCTCCCTCTTTGAAGAATCTTTTCCTTTTGGTGCTTTCCTATATCTTGTTTCCATGGACTCCCATGGTGGTGGATGTACCAGTTCTGCTCTCATGCACACTTTCATTGCTCTCCTGCTTGCTAAGGCAGCATTTGTCCACGCAGACTCCCACACTTGGCTCCCGTGTCCTGCTCTGCATTGCACAAAGGTGTCAAATTTGCCAGCACTGGAGACCTGCACTCGAGAAGTGGCTGGTGTCCAGTCTCATTAGGAGTTAGAAGAGTAAAGAGCTGAACACTGCCTGCAGCTTTACAGTACCTCCACCGTGAGAAAAAAAAAAAAAAAAAAAAAAAAAATCATTCGTTTTCCTCTTATCTTCTAGTCTCAGCTTTAAGGTCTCTGAAGGCCAGAAGAAAAGATCAATGGGCATTTGCTGGCAATGAAGTGAGAAGCTGTTTTATTCTATCCATGGACACCTGCGTTTTGAGAGCAGCAGGTCATTATTATGGTTTGAAATCATAAAGGAGATACAGCAAGCCTTTTACAGGACTCATAATTTAAAAAGCAGGAATATTGCTTACAACCTAGTGGATTTTGAGTTTCTGCTGGCCAAGTCCATGCTGGTGACCTAGACACAACTGTCATGTTTAAATTAAGATAAGTTTATTCTGCAGGACAAGGATTATAAGCAGAGATAATATCCTTTATTAGCACAAATGAGATGACTGGAAGCGAAACATAAGCTTTCAAATATATAAACAGCCATCTAAACTTGGAGCCAATTCATGATGACCTGTGTGATTGTAAATACCATTTGGAGTCTGACATAGATATTTAAATCACTGGTTAGAAATGCTAGATAGTTAGAGCAGTTTTAAAGCTAAATAATATCCAAAAGCAAATGAATTTACCTGAGTTTGTGTCTCTGTTTAGAAGAGACATTGGTTCTCTTCAGGAGGAGGTGCCTAATGAGAATGAAGGATACTACCTAAAATACAGGCATTCTGCCAGCGCGCAGATTCAGATGCGGGTCATGGCGCCTGGTGCAGTATGGCAGGGAAATTTGGCCTCTCCTTCTGTAATTGCTGGTCCTTGCATTCGGATGCAGAGCCAAAGACACATGATGAAGAAATTTGACAGCTATTGCCACCTCTCTTTGTTGGAAAGCATCATCCCACATCATAAAAATCTACAAATGCCTTCCAGCAGGATAATACATTTCTCTTTGAAGGAACTGGAAAGCACTGCTCTTATGTCAGAAGGAAATGGTTAAGAACCCCAAAAAAAATCAACCCAAGAGAGCTATTGTTTACATATGTACAAATTGTTTGGCTATGTTTACAATCAAGAGATCAAGTTCCTAACAAGAATGTAGAGAAAAATATAAACTCCCATCATCTCACATCTCACATCTTTTTATCAGTCCTTCAATTAATGTTTCTCATGTCTTCTGTCCTCTAAAACTTCAATTTTAGCCAAAAAGACATGGGTACTTATCATCTCAGGTTCCCAGTCATGCTATGGAGAATAAAGTTTGATGAAAGCTTTTGAGTTTGTCACACAAATTGCTAGACTTGTTCCATTCTGTCATCTACTGTCACTGCTTTTTGTGATTCTGTGTTACAACAACACTGTGGGCTGGAAATCTTAACCAATTCTCTGGTCTAATATTGCAGTTTACCTCCTGGGCTTCAATAACACTATAGATTCTTTTTTTGTTAAACTTTTCAGATTCTCAGGCATACTGACATTTTCTGTTCCTTAGTCACAGATGCCTCTATAAAAACCTTTTTCTACAGTCTTAACATTCCTTGGGGCACTATGATAACTTTCATTCCAAATTTCTAATATCAATGAAGGTACTACACAAAAGCTGTTGAATTATTCAGAACTGTATGTAACTGGTATAAATTCCCTAGCCTCTGCCTAGTTTAATTAGGGGTAAATCCCAGTAGTCATTGCAATAAAAATGAAAGAGTAAACACAAAGAGTTAAACAACCTGTGAATTGAAGATAATAAAAGAAAAATCTCTGCAGATTAATGTTCCTCTATGTTTATATCAAAGCATTCACTGTTGGGTTTCACTTTATAGTAACCCAAATTCTTGCTGTGGATTTAAAGCAACCTTTATGAATGCAATGTTATTACATGCAGGACCAGTCCTTACTATCACACAGCAAGAGTACAGGATTAATTTACAGCTGCCTTGACATCGTAAGAAAATCAATGAGTTACTGTATATCTGGTGTCTGTTCCTCCTGCTGAAACAAAAAATCTGGAACTATCTGCTTTATTAACTATTCTGAATTTATCTGTCATAACTGAGCAATATGAGCAATCCCAAGATTATACAAATGTCCGTCAGATCTAAGAGTAGTCTAATCTAGATGGTTCCTGTCAGCACCAAATCCCTAGACCAAGCTGTTGCTATGAACTGTGCCATGTTGGACATTAATCCATATCGCGGTAACCAGCAGGTGCAGAGTGGAGTCCACATGTGTTCACAGCCCAGGCTCAAACTCTGGTTAAGAAGGTCAATGGCTAGCACAGTTTTGTCTGAAGCTATGCTCTGTGTCAGAGCTGCCTCTGTAGTCAGTGAAGACCTTGGGTTCCAGGATGGCTACATTTGGTCCAGCTGGGGTGCATAAAGTCATCTGGACAGCTGTCACATCTCACACAGCATCTGTGGGACTAAAAATTAGAGGCCAAACAGGATGCCCCAGGACACCTGGGGTGGCAGCAGGTATCTATCTATATGTAAGTTCCTAAATCTGGGAAGAAAATCTGCTCTCTGGTTAATAAACTGTTAGTGGTTAGACCTCCAGTGACTGTACTGGGAGCTTCTAGACATCCATATGTATTCATCTGAATTTGGATGGCTTAATCTCAATCTCTCCTTTTTGTCAATGTGAAGTAGCACTGAAGGACTTTCCTCTGAAACTGGTGAGACTCTGGTGGCTATCTTTAGTTCCCAACTCTGATATAACTGGGATATCACCTGATATCACCACATAAAACTGGGATTTGTAATGGGAAGGCCTGTGCTCTGTCAGAGTGAGATGAGCTCTGAAAATTCTTGACCAGCTGCCTCTCACTTCCACTGGGATTTGGGTTTCTGCAAGAGAAATGACAGGACTGTAGTTTTGCTTTTTGCTGTGATACTGATTTCATTTTTTGCCTCCACATCTATCTCTTCATCTGAAATATGAATTTTACATTTCAGCTTGGTTCAGTGCCCATACACAGGCATTTAGAGACATTGTACATTCTCTGTTGTATCCTGCCAGACACAAATAGGTCTCCCAATGGCCATGTGTCATATTAACTAGACTCCTGACAATGCTTCAGATATCTTAGGGCTCCTCTATGCTGGCAGCGAAACAGCCCCCAGTTTAGAAAGACTGGATAATCCAGTTAGAGGACAGATTGAGTAACTTAAGTCACTTTTTACAGAACTGTAAATACAAGTGAGTTTGTCCAAATTAGGTAATCTCAAACACACACATCTATGAAACATTTCTGAGCAGACACATACATTTTCTGATACATTTTTCAATGTGAATTCCTCATCAAGGAACAAAATCAAAGGGAGTTGAACTTCATCTTTCAGGTAGGTAAAGACCAACTCGTTTGTCTTTGGATTCTTGGAGTTTTTAACTACTTCCAAGGGAGAAATCCTTAAATCCTTGGAAAGAAGAGTAACCAGAAAGAATTGAGCAGAAAAGAGAAAAAACATGCTAGTGTTGTCTTATTGTTTTTGGGAAAATAAATGGTGGTGTATTTTCTTCTTTTAAGGATTTGATTGGCCTATAAAGTATAAGATTTCACACAACCTTTTGGGGAACACTACAGGCTTGGAATGAAACAAAGCATTCCACTTGTACTGAAATTATGGAGGTGTGTTTGTGGGATATATTGAATGACTGAAATGAATGCAGAATAGATTGTTGCTATCCATTGACAATTTAACTGTAATTTAACAGACCTTGCAGGGAGGAAAGGTAAGATTCAAACTCAAGATCCCTCTCTCCATCCTGGAGAAATATAGTTATCATTTTGGAACAGAACTTGATAATACCTTTGTCTCAGTCTTCCTTTTCCTTTCCTGAGAAATGAAGGAAATAGTATTTTTTTATCCCCATTGTTGTTTTGGGATGTAATAGAGGCAGGGTCCTTTGGACAGAGGTTAAAATAGTTGGGGTTATTTATGAGATAGTGTTTTTAGAGGGTTCCAGTTACAATTAGAGCCTAAAAATTGCTGTGCTTTCTGAAGTGTGATTGTTTCAGAGTTAATAATGTTAAA
This sequence comes from Crypturellus tataupa, assembly GCA_034781795.1. NCBI lineage: Eukaryota > Metazoa > Chordata > Aves > Tinamiformes > Tinamidae > Crypturellus > Crypturellus tataupa. The sequence goes on from JAWLRI010000078.1 coordinate 700,868, forward strand.
TTTTGAAAGCCTGTAATTCTGTAGTAGTAACTATTCTTGTCTGAAATAATGCTGAAACAGATCTATTGGCCAGAGATATGAATATATGAGCAGTATTAAAATTCTGGCTCTTTATTATCAGCCATGCCAGCCAGTAATGTAATAGTATGTGAAAAAACATTTCATTTACATGGTAAAGGCTTTTAATTCCATATTATTGCACCATTGTATTGAACATAAATACAGTATCCAGCATTTTCAAATAGATGCATTTAAAGATAGACATCTAAAGGCTGTATCTAGATAGTTACATCAGTTATCCAATTCTGAGTGGTCTTCCACTCAGAGATCATATTGCTTTTACCAAATTATCAAAATAGAATGTTCAGTTTCATACACTTGAGTATCATAACGTTGGCTTTTGAGAGTCTGATTCTTTTCTCAGATGAGTAAATAGCTTTACTGCTTTCCATAATGTTATATAACTATTGAGAGATACAGTAAGAGTAAGGGTGCAAAACTCTTTTTTAAAAAAGCTAGATAACTAAAAATGCCTATCCTGGCAGTTTTTTAAAATCACATATAAACATTTCGCTATCCAATTTTCCTATCTAAATTTGCATATTTACATTTAAACATAAGTATCTGCTTTTGTAAATACACATGTTCTCTCATCTTGTGGAAGGTCTGGAAATGCTCCCATACACTACAGAGCAATATAGCATGTGGGTGGCAATTTTCTCTAAACATTTTATCAGGCAATTTTCAGACAGCTGGGATTATGGATTTTTCTACATGGCTAAAGAAGAAGAACAATAGTGCTATTAAAGCTATTAAAAGATAAGAGCTGATAGCTACAGAGCTAGAGAGAGCTTGGAAAGTGGGAGAAAATCACAAAATTACAGAATCACAGAATCACAGAATGGTTGAGAATGGAAGGGACCTCTAGAGATCATCTAGTCCAACCCCTGCTCCAGGAGGGACACCCAGAGCACTTGGCACAGGGTGGCATCCAGGCAGGTTTGGAAGATCTCCAGAGAAGGAGACTCCACAACCTCGCTGGGCAGCCTGTTCCAGGGCTCTGTCACTCTCCCAGTGAAGAAGTTCTTCCTCACATGGAGATGGAACTTCCTGTGTTTTACCTTGTACACATTACTCCATGTCCTGTCACTGGCCACCGCCAAGAAGCGTATGGCCTCCCACTCTTTAGACTCTCCTTGCAGGTATGTACACATATTGATCAGATCCCCTCTCAATCTCCTCTTCTCCAGACTAAACAGGCCTAGGTTACTTACTCTTTCCCCATACAATAGATGCTCCCGTCACTTAATCATCTTCGTGGCTCTCCACTAGACCCTCTCTAGAAGCTCCACATCCATTTTGTCCTGGGGAGCCCAGAACTGCACACAGTACTCCAGGTGTAGCCTCAACAGAGCTGAGTAGAGGGGCAGGATCACTTGGTCCCTCAACCTCCTGCAGCATTCCTCCTAATGCAGACCAAGCTCTCATTGGTCTTCTTGGCCACAAGGGCACATTGCTGACTCATGGCTAAATTGTCAACCAGGCCTTCCAAATCCTTCTCCACAAAAGGACCTGCTTTCCAGCAGGTCAACACCTAATCTGTACTGGTGCCTCGGGTTATTCCTCCCCAGGTGCAGGACGCTGCATTTGTCCTTGTTGAACCTCAGGAGGTTCCTCTCTGCCCAACTCTCCAATCTGTCTACGTCGCTCTGAATGGCAGCACAGCCCTCCAGAGGGTCGGTCACTCCTCCGAGTTTGGCATCACCTGCAAACTTGCTCAGGGGGTACTCTGTGCCCTCATCCAAATTATGGATGAACAAGCTGAACAGCACTGGGCCCAGTTATTGACCCTTGTGGGGCACTACTGGCCACAGATCTCCCAACTAGATTCAGCCTTATTTATCACCACCCTCTGGACTCTGCCATCCAGCGAGTCCTCAATTCACCTCACT